>CATKHJ010009475.1:0-29952 GCA_949750685.1 Vernicia montana | reverse complement strand
CAATTCAAGAGATCAAGAGGTTAAAAGAAGACTCTGGGTTGAAGAGCTTCATGCTAAAGAACTTTACCTCCCGAAGAGCTTCACTTCACTACCATCTCTCCATGGACTTCGAAGAACTCCTTCGGTGAAAGAAATCTTTGAGATCCTCAAATTAACGAAATAGGATTTCCCAAAGCCCTCATATGATGAGGCACATTATTACATAAGTCCTCGATGAGAGAGGCTGGTTTTCTCTAAGTCCTCGGTCAGAGAGGCAAGTTATCAAATGAAGACTTTGATAAGCAAGGTGGATTTCTAAAGTCCTTGGTCAGCGAGGCAGATTATCTGAAGAGAACTTAAGAAAACCTCGATGGATGGGGCAAATTATTTAAGTCCTCAATCAACGAGGTATACTATCCGAAGAACTCTATCAAGTAAATGGGGGCTTCGCCAATTGTTTAAAGCCTAGTCAGCGAAGCCTATCAAGCGAAGACCTCTGATGACGAAGTCTATCAGGCGAAGACCTATGATGACGAAGTCTATCAGGCGAAGACATCGGATAGCAAAGCTCCAAAGTCTCAAGTGAAGCTCTAAGGTCCTTGATCAACGAGGAATATGATATTATCCTTATCTGAGCATTCGACTGATGAAGCATTTCATCTAAAGACCTGCCTTTGCTGATGAAGTAGTCTGTCCACAAACCTTTCAGTTAGGCATGTCATTTACTAAGACCTTCCTCAAGAAGGCATATTATATGAAGAATGGGAGACTTGAAGACTTGAAGTTATATGGAATTTATAAGTCCACATATCGTGGCATCGAAGACCATAAGACCACATTATGATGTGGCAATCATACAATTTGCATCTCTGTTCATGACATCAAGATGCCTTCAGATCGAGCTCTTAAGCTCGCCTTATCAGGCACCCAGTTGCCTTCAGATCGAGCTCTTAAGCTCGCCTCATCAGGCACCCAGCTGCCTTCAGATCGAGCTTTTCAGCTCACCATCTTCATTCAAGCATCCAGCAGCCTTCATGTCAAAGCTACCAGATGCAGTCAAATTGACAATTTCATCCACAATGCAGATGAATCACAAGCAATGAACTACTCTCTTAGTCTTCTCTTCGATACACTCAATCAGACTAAGGAGTGGGGGGCTGATGAGGGACAAAAATGACCTCAAATAGGCATAGGACACGCGTCCATGGGGGTCCCTACCTTTCCCTATAAAAGGTAATGAAAAGGTAAAAAGGATGGATCCTAACTCATAATTCTCTCTCTCTCTCTCTCTCTCTCTCTCTAAAACCCTCTCACTGACTTGAGCATCAGAGGCTTCCTTGGGGGTCAATCCCCGAAAACCATTGATCCTGTTTTCTCTGTTCACAAGTCCTACCCTCTAGCCGGGCGTTCTATCAACAGTACCGGATGATTTTAGGACTCATCAATATGTGTATCGATTGGGTTTCATTTTAACAGTGATTTAGTTTGATTTAAATTTTTTTAAGTGAAATTATAATTTATAAAAATTATTAATTGAATATTATAAGTCGTTTTGATTTGATTCAAAATTATTTGGGTGGCTTGCTAATGAATACTTTAAATCTATGTTAGTATATTATAACATGCCGATTCTTGAGAGACTGAGTCACTAAGATTAGGGGTGAGTATTCGATTAATCGAATCGAAATTACAACTAATTGAATTTGTTTAACTTTTTAAAATAATAATCAAACCGAATTGAAATTAAAAAAAATAATTAAACATAACCGAAATAAATATTTCATTTCGGTTATCGATTGTAACCGAATTAACTAAATAATTATTATTAATAATTTAAATATCATTAATTTATATATTTATTAATATA
This sequence comes from Vernicia montana, assembly GCA_949750685.1. NCBI lineage: Eukaryota > Viridiplantae > Streptophyta > Magnoliopsida > Malpighiales > Euphorbiaceae > Vernicia > Vernicia montana. Next base: position 28,106 of record CATKHJ010009475.1, on the reverse strand, counting down.
AAGATAAAAATAAAAATTGTTATTAAAATATTAAATATTATTAATAAAAAATTGTTATAAATAATATATTATTGCTAAAAAAAATCATTATATATATAATAAAAATTTAGTTAGTTTGGTTACCAATTTTAAAGTAATCCAACCTAATTAAAATTTGATTATCTCATTACCAAAATAATAGAATTTTATCAATTCAGTTTGATTTTTCAATTAAAACCGACTAGTGCACACTCCTGGCTAAGACCACTTTGAAAGGCAAACACAAGTCCAAATTGTTGTTATTTCATTCTTTCACCAACAACTTAATTTCTCTTATTAGTATTAATTTTTTTCAATATCAATAAGGAATTAAACCTAAATTTATTATCCCGATTAAGTTAGGGCATCAGTAGCTTCAACTACAGAAGCTACTGATTTTCTCGTATATTAGTCAATATTTGAATGTTTAATTAGCACTTCTAATTGTTAAAATCTTATATAATTGATTATGATGTCAAAAAAAAAAAAAAAAAAAATAGTTATCATAAAACAGGGGAACAAATCTCTGGCATCATACAGATTGTCAGCTTCTTTTCTCACTCATGTTTACCAAGCCTCTTATCTTCCTGTTCAATGTAAATTATTTCAGCACCAATTCCATATTTGCATCAAGAATGATATCTCAGTTAAGGGGCCACATATTTACATTGATGCTATTGGATTAGTCATTTATCTTATGATTTAGGAATAAAAATTTTCATCTTCATCTCTCCTTGTAAAATTTATAATGTATTGTTGATCAAACACCAATCTCACATTTTATGTAGCAAATCGAAATAAAAGTTTGAGATGGGAGTTTTGCCTATAAATTTAAAATATAAAAATTGATAAAATTATTTATATGTGATGTTTAAATATTAATTCTATTATTTTGATCGAATTTTATGAACTGATATGAAAGATTATAGTCGTTGTGATGTGATCTTGTAAAAAATAATTTTTATCTCTTAATAGTATTTAGGTAATTGATACATCTTATGAACATAATTTAAATCATAATATTTACACTTAATAATGACTTTTTTTTTTTGTCTAAAAAAAATGGGTTAAACATTTTTAGTTATTTTTGCAATGTACAAGTGCTAAGTATTTCAATCTGACCCAAATTCCTGGTGGAATTCTTTATCAGACCTAACTTTTAAGGTGTATGATACCTTAATTTTATCCTAATGCTTAATTAACCAACCTCTCTCTCTCTCTCTCTCCAATTGATTAGATGAGACCCACAATGTCTAAGGAAGCAATAAATTTACATTTCTTTGTCTGTTTCAGGAAGGATGCTATGATAGTGATGTTGACGCATCCATTAAAGCAATATCTAAATCATTCTTGACTTCATACGGTAGTTCTATCCTGAAACTGATTGAACCTTCATTCTACACATGGAATTATCATCTATCACTAATCTCCTGGAACCTCCATTTCTTATCAAGTTAGGTTTTAGCAAAATAAATTCAACTATATACCATTAAGCTTATAATTTAGTGATCAATGCATATAGTATACTACCAGGAATTTAAATTTAAAACCTAACATCTCTCCCTTTTAAAAATTTTCAATATACTGAAAAACTTCAGATAAGATGTAGAAATTTTTCATTCCTTCCAAAAGAGAATGATGTCTTAACATGGTTCATTTTATATGCTAATAAGATAGAATTAGGCACGAAATTTGCCAAGTGTCTATAGGCAGGCTCTTCTCAAGTTTGTATATTCTATCGTCTGTTTGGATTGATCAGGATATCAGGAAAAACCCTTCAATGCTAAACACTTGAGGAAAAGAAAAGACTCATTCAACTAGTTTAAATTTTTGGCAATCTTCCTTTTATAAATCAAAGACCCTAAATTCAATTCTATATGGTTCCTTGTTTGAATATCTTCTAATATGACCTAATCAGACAGGCACACAAGAAAACAAGAAGAAATCAACAAAGTAGCAATCATGAATTGTGGAATTAAATATTCAGATTTTTCATTTGCTTGGTAATAGGCAATTTAAATAAAGGATGTAGCAATCAACCAATCACTAAGTTCCACTAAAATACAATCTCAAGTTAAAAACTGGATCCATCACACTTCAGAAAGCAAGATATTCAGAAAACAGAATAGCAAAAGAAAGGTCAAAAAACCCAGAAATGGTTAAACACAGAAAACAAATCAACTTGATCAATGATAGAGCTAAAAACAGTAATTGGAAAAAGAATAGTAACAAAGGAAAAAGTTTCTATTGCTCAAAATATTCCAACAGAAGGTCATTTTACCAAAGTTTGCAAAATCGCTCGTTTATTGGAAGGCAGAAACAGAGTAGTTAGCACATAACCATTAACTATGCTTTGTAAAGGTCCATTAGAAAGAAAATGTTACTATACTAACTGAAAGTATTGAACAAGGATGTTGATGAATCAAGGAAAGACCAAGACAACAAATTACTCAATGTCCTACAATGTAATAACTAAAGTCACATGGAGCATAGACTACAGAATTGACATATGCACTCAAGTCTTTTTCATGATTCTATTCAGCTAAGCCCTTCTGATTCTGCATACAAAATTGCTCTGCTTCAAGTCCAGTAAATAAATCAACAGTTCAGTGAATTAGACTACACTTCAACTATAGTCTACAAAGAAATCAGCCTGCAAGCAATAAACCTTCATTCTTGGGAGATGGTGCTAGGTCTCCTTAAAAAAAAAGAGAAAGAAAAGGAAAAAAAAACTTCTGGAATTAGACTAGTTATTTCCTTAACTATTAAGTACTAACAAAATCTATGGATCATTCAACTCTAAGGATGTATAATCAAAATGTGGTGCATGGCACCTGCAGAAGGAATAAGGAAATTTTTTTTTTTTCAAAAAAATCACCTTTGACATAAGAGCAAGAAATTTCAATCAAACATACGAGTAATGAAAAAAGATATTGCACTATAATATCAAAACTAGTTTAGTTACCATCAAATGGAACTTGTTTCTATTTTGGACATACTCGACCGATTTTCTTATACTGATGATTCTGTACATCATCAAGACAATCAGATACTCAGCAAATTTTTATAGAAAGGCCACTGAAGAGCACCCACAGGACATGGTCTTCACTTCAGTCAGGTATTATACAATATGTCTCACGAGGGTTATTGATCTATTACACAATGAAAGAAATTTTTCATTGTTTTTCCCACACATGATAAGACTCAGCAGCACCATCTTCTGACACTTTCTGTAAATTTATACAACCTACCTGGAACTTATTGTCCTGAATCCTTATTCGTCTTCACTCTTTCTATTTCTATTTCCTAAGTTACATTTGTGATGCCAAATCTGAATGCCATACTTAAAGTCCAAGAAAAAATGAATTGGCTGAATTTCAGTCTAACAGAATGAAATCAATAGCAAAAACTACACATACTGATGTTCAGGTTTTAAGCTACTACTTTAGTGAGTAGAAGAGGAACTTTATCTGTTATAATGACAAAATCACAAACAGAACACCGTGATTTACAGTTAGTCATTGTCCAAAGCTTCATGACTAGCAGTAACATAATCACTTATATGAAAAGGAAAAGAACAGCCACGGACACCATCAATCATTCAGAAAAGGAATAGGCAACGACTTTTTGCTATTCTTGTATCAGAACTTAAGTCCAATAGTTTATCCATATTATCCAATACTTGTTACTCTATCATGTGCTAAAACCAATCATATACTCCCAAAAACAAACATGTGGAAACTTCATCAGCATCAATTAACATAATATACTGCAAAATCAATTTGATAAACTGCAATGAGGAATATTTTTTAAAAAAATAGAATCTAAGACTGGAATAAAAAGGAACAATTATTATATAATAGCAAATAAAGTTAATGAAAGAAAGGATTCTTATATTCTCCACTATAACCAAATGTATATATAATCCCTTACAACTTATTGCCATGAGCTTATTTAAGGACAAGGTAGCTCCTGAGAAGATCGATCGGAGAAGACACTCCTCTCTCCCTTATGACTCTACTCCTGTGTTGGTTATATCCCTCCTATAAAATTTAGAAATATAATAACTCCTACTTCTTGATCTTCTTTTGCTTCTTTGGTCCTGGAACTTCCAATCTCCCAACTGAACATCCACACCTTGCTCGAAAAACCAGAACTGCTCTTCCATTAGTTGGTGCCATCTTCTTCAGTTCAGCCTCCAATTCACGATGGTGATCACGAGGCAATTCAAATAGGCCCCTTTTCACTCCATCCTTCACCAAAGTACCATTAGAATTCTTCACACACTCCTCTGTCTCCAGCTGAATATCAAATTCCGCTGCCTTTCTTAGGCCCTTACAATTTGGATTCCCACATTTCCTAGTTGTACATATAAGTACTATCCATGCAGCTATTGCAGCACAAAAAGTACTAACCCCTATAGATGCATATATCATTGGATTTCTCATAACCTCCTCTTTAACCACATAATGAATGGCACCAACAAATTCAATCAAATAAAGGGTCACAACCTTGATATAAGGAAATAACAAGAACCCACAAGCACAAATAACAGCAATCAAGATCACAACATCAACAACAGCTGATCGAGATCGATCACAGACAGGAAGACTAGAACAATTAGAATGATGATTATTTATCTTCTTATTCTTGTGCAAGTGATTATTGTGCCTTGATTTTGGATGCAACTCATTAGAATTAACGGAATTTGCCATGACTGTTGTTGATGATTGGTCGACGGAGTTGCAGACCGAGATTGAGCTATGGAAATAGACCATTTCAAATCAAACCCAGAATAAAATATTCGAATCAAACTCAATCTTGAAAACAAACAAACCCACCAATCTTAACCAATCCAAATCACAAAAACAAATCAGACCCACCAATTCAAACCCAAAATCAGATCAACCCACCTCGTTAAAAATCAAAAAGAAGAAAAATTCACGTACTCTTCTTCTTCAAGGGCAATATTTGTAATTGTCGGTGTTCAGATGCGTAGCAACAAAGTACGAAAAAAAGAAATTATCAATTGAATTAAAACAGAGAAATTGGACTGAATCCACAATAAAAAGAGCAAAGACTAGAGAGATCGTTTGCTCTGAGAAATGGGTTATTTAGGCCGGCAAAGAAGGAGCCAAGCCAGAGAAGAAGCAGAGAGGACAAGGAAGAGTCATTTAGTCTCTATCACAATCTGGTTGGTTTTAAAAGCTTTTGATTAGCAAAATGGCAGAATAGCATATGCGAGACAATCATACACGCTAAACAGAAATTACAAGGTACAATTGGGAATTTTGGTGGGCTTATATTGACATAATGGGCTTTGTATTGGACTAATGATGTGTCAATGATTTTGTGGGCGTACACTATAATATTATTTTAAGTAATATAAAATAATTATATTTTAACATTTCAAAATAATTAAAGTGAACGGTTATATATTTTTTAATAGTGTATAATTTTTTTTTATAATAAAAAAATATTTTTTATTTTTATAATAAAAAAATATTTTTTATTTTTAAAATATATATATATATTTTTTTAGAAAACATTAGGTGAAAAATTCAAAAAATTAACATTTAATTTGAGTTTTTATTCAAAAATAAATAAATAAATAAATGAGAGACAATAATATATTAGGTTTTATAACCATATAATACATACAAAGATATTTTGGACTTTTTCTATTCACTTAGTAGAAAATTTTAATTATTTAAAACATAATAATTATTTTGTTGATAAAAATAAACGTGAGCGAAAATTTAATTTATTTATCAAAAAAAATAAATGATGAACTTGTTAATTAAGCTAAAATGAGAAAATAAATAGTAATATATAATTTATATCATATGTCATCGGGAGATAAAACATTTAAGGCCTTCTTTGGGAGTTTTTTCGCATGAGAAATGAAAAGATAATCTTTAATTCATATGATAGAAAAAGAAAATAAATTAAATAATTAATAAATATTTCTTGTTTGAAAATTTAAAATATAAGAAATAATATTAATTATTAAAGGTAAAATAGAATTATTAAAAAATTATTTTTAGTAATAAACAAGAAAAATCTCTTATTTTCTCAATATTAAAGGGAAAAAAATACATATTTAAAGAGATAACTAATATCTTAATGTCATTTTTTTTTATCCAAACTAATTGAACTCTTATTCTCTCAATTTTAAATGGAAAAAAATATATGTTTAAAGAAATAATTAATATTTTAATATTATTTTTTGTCCAAACTAATTGCATTCCTAAACAACCAATAACTCTTATCTCATCTCATATTTTTTTTCTTTTTATTTACTTTCTTATAAGTTTTTCAAATGATAGAGTAAAATTATAAAAAGCTGAAAAATTTAGGATATTTCAAACCAATAAACCTTTATGTTTATTTGTTTTTTAAAATTTATTTGGAAGTACTAAAGTCATTATAATTAATCTTCATTATCTCACATGATTTTAGTATCATTTTCATCTAACCAATTTATTATCAATTTTTAACAACTTTTTTTTATTGTTGTGATTATGCTTGTTTTACTATTACAAATACTTTTTTAATGTGTGAATCTTTTTTGCCAAACTTTTAACGTGTGAATCATATTATTAAAAATAAAAAATTTAATATTAATAAAAATTAGCAACATTTTCACATGATGTATAAAACCCTAAATTAAAAGTTTTTTGTAACTCTATTATAGATATTTGATAACACTATTAACATGCTATTAATATATATTAATTATTTTTAACTGCATTAATGTTGTTAATTTCAATATTTATTAGTGTTTGTGTATAATATGATTCACATAGTAATTATTAGAGTCACCATATTCTATAAGTTAATTAATTAATGATTAAATAATTCTAAATAATGTAATTAGTCTTTTCACATTTTTTTAACAATGAAATTTTGATAACTTTTGAATTCAAGTTCTTATTCATCATTATAATAAGAATTTTTATTAATATAATAAAAAATTAAGTAGAATTACTTTTTTATTTTTGTAATGCACATATGTGTCGCTTTGAATTACAAATATATTCTTTATATCTAAAATTGAAGAAAACAATTGATTATTCCTTCTCTACTTTGTAAATTGAAAAATTAATTGAAATCTTACAATCAATCTAACAAATTCAAAAGCCACAAATGCAATTTTTTCCTTTTATATTGAGCCCAATTGTCTCTTCTTTTCTTTTTCCTTATCTAAACTAGCACAATCTGCATATCTTGCATATAGTTGAATTATCAATCTGATAATTATAAAGCTTTATTTGATTTTATTTGTATTATTTAATTACTAAAAACAGTAGAAACGTAACGTATATGCCATAAGAAAGGGAAATACGCAACAAAAAATGAAAGTCCCAAAAAACCTTCAAATTGCCAATGGAAAAATACTAACTCTTTTTTTTTTTTTAATTGGTTTGAATAGGTGATGATTTGAAATCATTTTGAATTTAAATTTAAAATTTAAGTATAAAAATATTAAAATATATATAATGATAATTTTTAAATATTCAATTATTTCAAATAACAAGTTACCTAAATAGATATCAACATTTCAGAAGTTTTTTTTTTTTTTTTTTACTCTAAACTAAGCTTCTTCTTTTTTTCTTTCTCAAAAAAAATTATTTATTTATTTTTACCTCATCATATATATATATATTAAAATTAAGAGAAGAAAGATAATTTAAAATTTATAAATAAAAAATTTAATAATTGAAAACAGTATAATATAATGAAAACATATACACTCATTCATATATGTATGCAAATTAAAAAATATATATGAGATTAAGAATAAATATAATATACTTTTAATAATTATTATTATAAGAAATGATAATAAGTTTTTTTGTGAATTTTCTATTGTTATTTTAGTTTTTTTTTAGTAATACAATTTTTAAAAAATATATATTCTATGTCTTATGTTATGACTTATTATATTTATAATTAATATAATATTTAATAAAAAATAAAAAATATAATGATAATTTAATATAATTTTATTAAATTTATGTTGTATGTGTAAGCCAAAAAAAAAAACAAAGGACTTTGAAGAAATTAAAAATTGGTGGCGTGTTTGCGCGTTAGTGATTGAAATTTAGTCAAACCAAATGATATGTGTCAATTTTTAAAAAAACCAACCATGAAGTAATGGGTGAGTCATGAATCATTATCCTTCTTGTTGGCCATTAACCAAAGTCTTCCGACTAGGCTAACGACAATAGTAGTTTTTCTAGTCAATAGTCCCATGGAAAAATATTCAAAGTCTGATGCAAGTTTACGCGTGACAAATTTCATGTATATTTATGAAATGGTAAATTGAGGATATTTCAAGTTTAATTTATTTTAGTATATTTTAATTACACTTTAATCTCTCATTTTTAATTAAATAAACTTTTTTTTTCATCTCTAATTTTTCAATATTCTATAAATAAAAACTCAAATGTTAAAAGTTAATTATTAAACCAATAAAAATGTTTTTCACTTAGAAACTCACACAAAGGGTGAAAATGTATGATATTTTAAAAAGTTATTTCACGTAAAATTTCATATTTAAAAGTTTTGGGTTGGGCTTGATTTGATGGTTCAAAACTCAAACTCTTTTGAAGGAAGCCATGCCAATCTCAACCTAGTTCTGACCACTTAGTCTCCCTCACTTGGAACAAGTTTTAGTAAATGTGTAAATTAACCTAATAGTACTCCAATGAAAGTGGGTGTCTTTATCAATTATCTTAGTCTTTTAAAATGAAACATTATTCAAATATTTAATTAATAAGAGATTTTTTTTTTTTAAAATGAGTGATCATTATTCAAACTCTAAAACTTTTTAGCAGAAAATAGTCTAATATTATATAAACAATCATTCAATTTAGAAATTCAAATTATTAACTACTACCTTGTAAAAATGATATTAAAATTATTTTCAGGATAATGAAATACCAAATTTAATCAAAATAAAATCAATAAAAAATATTGCACAATACAATTTTTTTTTTTATGTTTTATCAAATTAATAAGAAAAATATTTAATGGTGAATACAGAAAGTCATTAACCATAACCTTTGTCCACTTATTAATTTTGATTTTATTTTATTGGTGTTGTGATTTCCAATTTGGAGCCCTTGGAGGTCCATCCACCAAAGGGAATATGGTTGACTTAATTCATTATATGAAATGGAGGATATACTAAACATTATAAAGTTTTAGGCTAATACTAACAAAATTGCCATTCACAACAAAATAATATATATATATATATATATATATATTGAATTTGATCAAATCCACTGAAATTTAAAATAAGGAAAATTATGAGATGATGAGAATTAATTAGTAAGCATTCTATAGTTTTGAAAATAATTTAGTGATAAATATATATACAATATGATAATAAATTCAAATTTCAATTCCCTTCTCTCAATACACAAAAAAAAAATTTATTTTATAGTTACATTTATACTTCAAAGAGAATGTTTAAAATTACAGTCATTTTATAACACTATATATATATATATAATCTGGCTTCAAAGCTCAGTTGGATAAGTGGTTAACTAGGTTGAGTTCACCTAACTTAGCCTTAATCATTTTGGATTGGGCCAAAGACGCATGAGCCCATCTTATTATATCTAAACCCAAGAAACAAGCCCAGACTGCCCCATCATTTCTAAATTCTAATTAATTCCCTCCCATCAAAAAACAAGTTAAAAAAAAAAAAAAGTTCTATAGATGTTAGATTTAGGAGTGAGAATATCAAACACGATATGATAACAAAACATAAATTTCAATACGAAATTAGTGGGTTTGGATTAAAGGTTATCATATTTGTATCGATATGATTATGATAAAATAATAATTGTGTTATATTACAGGTTAACCCATTAACTCGAAGACGACACACTTAACTTATTAATATTCACGTGTCATATTGTGTTAATACATTTAATTTAATATATTTATAACTTATAAAATATGTATATATAAAAATTACTTTTGATTTTTTTTAAATTTATATTTAGTTATATTTTATGTAATAATATAAATTAATATGAGTTAATCTAGTAAATTTGATAATTTTTAAATATTAAAATAAAAAAATAATTAATTAAAAATTTTAAACATGTTATTTGTGTCGTGTTACCTATACTCGTTAATTAAGTGAATTGTGTTCATATTTAAATTTTAAACACGATAAATTAATCGTATTATGTTTGTATTAATTTTTATCGTGTTATGAATATAGGTCAACACGACTAATTAACATGAATTGTGACTCTTAATTAGATTCATATTTGAATCCAATCATCAAATTATTCCATTAATTTGCCAATGAAGAATAACATAATATGAAAAATGTGCCTAAAGCAAATCTGAGTTGGCACTTGGCTTATATAAAATGGAGTACTATTTATTATTGACTTAAATTATGGCCATTAGTTTTTTGCAAAAAAATTTATTTTGAGCTAAAAATAATAAGAAAATATTATGAGTTTTGTCTTTTGGTTTTTATGAGTTTAAAGTTGATTAAACCCTTGAAAACCTAAGAACAATTAATTATAATCTATTGGCGCCCATTAGATTTACTTTTTTATTTTTTATTTTATTTTATTTGTCTAAAATCAACACTCTAGTGTAGCAAAAAACTTGAAATATCTATCAAAATTTGTAAGTTTATTATTTTTTAACATTAAAGAATTAAGTACTTGAATATGACTTATGAGAGTTACACAAAGGGTGGTGATTTTAATAAGTTGATAAATTTGTATTAAATAGATAAAAATACTTTTATTTTTTTTAAATATTTTTTTAATCTTTTATTATCCAACTTATTTGATATTTTATAATCAAATTATTACTTATTAAGATGACAATATTTATGAGATGAATCAATATTTATTTAAATTCATTTGATGAGATTGAAAAATTCTAATTTATTTTAAAAAAAATCATATAGTAATATATTGAATATTATAATGATAGGAATTAATCTAAAAAGTACATATTTATAACAATTTATATATAAAAGGTCATTGATTGTTCATATATTATTATATTGAAGAAATAGTATAGAGATGGATATAAATTTATACTACCTTAAATTCAAATTGATACTATTTATATGAAAAAGACCATATGACAATGGTTTTGGATAATAATTTGATTTTTCATAAGTTTGATACATTAAAAAAAAAATTGAAGTGCTTATTTAATAATAAAAAAAATTGTTGACTCTCCATGAGTGAAAAAAAAATTAAAAGCTATATTTTTTTTTTTTTGTTAAAATTGATTATGGAAAGAAAGAAATTGAAATTTTAACTCAATTAATTGAAAGGGTAAATTTATCAACTTACACTATGTTTGGAAATTTTCCTAGGGAGAAAAGAAAATAAAGTGAAAAAATAAATTTTATTTTTTCTTATTATTTTCCTCTCACTTGTTTGGATGAGTGAAAAATAAAGAAAGAAAAATAAAGTTATTTTCCTTTCTCTTTTTTTTACTCTTTATTTCCATTTTTCTTTCAAAATGAAGAGAAAATATAGGATGAAAAATAAAGTTTATTTTCCTTCCTTTTTTTATTTTTTTCTCTTTCCAAATAAGGGAAAGTTACTTTTCTCTTTTATTTTTTTATTTTATTTTTTATTTTTCTTATTTTCCTTCTTTCCAAATATAGGGTTAAAGTTTTAAAATTTTCTTTGCTTTGATCCTATCCATTATCGTTATGTCATATATTTTGTATTAAAATTTATATTTAGTTATTCTCTATTAATAAAATTTAAATTTATTTTAAAAAATATATAAAAATGTATTTCATGTTTGGATTTTGTTTATCAAAAATTAAAATGTCCATCTCTCATTACCTATGTGTCAGAAGTTCTCAGAACTCATGAGCCCTTGTGAGAAACATAAAATAATGATAATAATAATTAAAAAAAAAAAAAAAAACCCTAGACACGTTGTATTGATGACTTCACAGAAAAACAAAGAATCCGATCAGTATTACGTTAAAATAATAAAATAAATAAAAATACAAATACAAAATTTTATTTAATTATTTAAAAAAACTATCAAATAAAAATTTTACACGCATAAAGAAGAAGATAGACACCAGCTTTTTGTAATGGACACGTGTCAAATCCAGTGCATATTTCCATCTAACCAGGAAAATGCTGAGCCACTAGAAACAGATTCTTTTTTAGGTGCAGCTTTGAAATCTATGGTAGATGCTTCACACGTGTATGACTTTTTTTTGGTTCGTGTGAAGAGGTTAATGGAGATTGGCCTCAGAATTCAGATAGATGACTTTTCTTTTCACTTCTTTGGCAAAAAAAAAAAAAAAAAGACTTTTCTTTTCACTTTACCTTTTTTTGGGGGTGGGGCCTACTTTTAAAGAATATGATTTATGACGTGGCGCAGAGGCCATTGTTATTGAATGACTTGTAAGCTATTTATGTAGCCATTGTGGGGTCCAATCCCACGTGGGACTCTTGACATCAGATGTTGACGTGGATTTCTATTTTTTATTTTAACTTTTATTTTTTTAATCAGCTTGACAGATCTTGGTTTTCTCCGCCCTTAGATTGTGAATCAAATTACTCGGCAATAAAACGGGGGAAAAGCCTAAATACATCTCTTTCGTTATTTTTTTTTTAAAATTTTTTAATCGAAATTAAAAAAAAAAAAAAAAAAAAAATCCCCTCCTTTGTTGAATTTTTTGTTTGCTTTCCCTTTATGCGTTGTGCAAGTTTTAAACCAGCTGAGTTTTGCCAATGTAGTTAAATCATGTCATTAAATCAGTATTACAGATTATAAAGATTAAATATTTATAATGCATACATTTGGGGGAGAAAAACAAAAATGTAAAGGATAAGTTAGTGTTGATTGTATTAACGAAATTGCAAATATTATTAATGTTGGATAGTTGCACCCCTATGTATTGACATGATTATTGAGAATAAACGGCAAATATAATTCAGAGGAATGATAAGAGCTAGATGCCTAGTTGTCCTCTTAAGTTTCATTAGGATAATAACACACTTGCCTAATTTAACTAATCCAATTTAGTAGACACATTCAGGACTCAAAATTTTGATTTAAGAGCGGCACATTAAATTTATATTTTTTTTATTATTTTGTTCTAAATAAAAATTTATTTTATCAATTTTGTGATTATAATTATATAATAAATTATGCTAAGTAATTATTATGTATAAACATAAATAAAAATAAAGTTTAAAAGAAATTTTAATTAATTTGTAATTGTAAAATAAAATAAAGATCATGTGGAATTTTAAAACAATAAAATAGAAAGTGAAAACTTAAAATAAAAATAAAAAAAATTAAGAAGAAAGTTTAAAAGAAAAATAATTAAAGACTATTTTTTTTTCCTTCTCTTTGAAACTCTATCAATTGCAATTTGAATGATCTTTATTCATTTATTTATTTGATGGGTTGAATTAATTAGTTATTCCCTTTGTTTATTTTCTTTTGGTTTTTTTTTTTTCCCTCGTACATCGAACTTTCTATTAGAGTTGAAGCTTTTCTTTTTTTTATAAAAAAAAAAAAGTAAAAGGTTTTTTAAAAAGGTAAAAGGTTTTGGTCTCCACCCAAAATATAACACATGTCCACATCCAAACATTTTCTCTTTTAATTTATTATTTTATAATTATTTATTTACAAACTCATTTGGTGTAGAGAATTATAACTCACAATCAAAAGTTTCATTCATGTAAATCTATAACTACATATCTTTTACGGGCTTAACATTATAAAATAAAAGGGATAAGTACAACAAAAAAAAAATACTTTGTGATTTGATATTTTTTCATTTATAGGTTTGTTAATTTTTTATTTTTATATAAAGAGGGGTTTGTGCTATATTCTGTTAGCACTTAGGGGTATCTGTCACCAACATTATTAGTGAGCGTTGATGTGTCGCTTACGTGGCATATGTGAATCCCATTTTTTATTTTTAATAATAAAATATTAAAAAATAAGAAAATAAAATTTTAATTTTTAATAAAAATTAAAAATATTTTTAAAAAATTAATTAAAAAAACCTAACAAAATAATAAAAAAAAAATTAACAAATCTTCATCATCATTATTGCAGACCCAATCACTACCCAAACCCCAGGCAAGCCGTCGGCGAACCTCCCTCTCTGCCTTCGAAGCTGCCACGTGGAGCTTGCGTATTCCGACCAATTGCAAGCCCAGATCGTCTCGCCGTTGTCGGCGTTTGTCACATCACTGCAGGTTGAGTCCATCCACTGTTCACCTGCTCGATCTCTACCACCAATTACTAGTTGAGCGGCTCGCCATTCATCCAAGATCACACCCAGCAAAAGTGCGATCGCACCAAGTCAGGATTACTGTTCACCTAGTTAAAATCGCTAACCACCATAGGCCCGAGCTCAATAGCGTCCTTTGAAGCTTCATCTGTTGTCGTTCGTTGCTCCATCACTGCCGACGTCGAGATTTAGTTGGGCTGGTGTGTGACGGTGAAGCGTGATTCTCAGGTTTCAATCTCTATCTCTCTATTACTCTATTAGTAGTTAAGAAATCTGCAAAAATAACATCTTTTAATTCTTGATTTTACCTTTTGTTATTTTCTTTTCTTTTTTCTTTAAATATTATTATGATTTACAATTTTTTTTATATTAAAGCAAAAATAATTTTTGGGAAGAACTGCATTGTGTTGGATTGTAAAGTCATAGTGATAAAAAATCAAGTTGTATGGAGTTGTCGGTAGCAAAAGAAGCTCGCCAATAAGCCACTCCCGCTCGTTGAAAAGAGATAGAGGATATGAACGAGAGAGATTGAAGTTGTCATGATCTGAACCTGAAGGGCACGTGACCGGCGCTAGGGAACGAAAAAATCATAAGGTTTCCGAAATCTTTAGTAAGTTTGACTAACCACCAAACAAAAAAATTTGCAACATGACAGTTGTAACTGTCACCACATAAGGACTATGAGCCCACCTGTTACGCAAAACCAACCAAACATCAAATCAAATTAATGCCACTTAGGGCAATCATCTCAATCACATCATAATCCTCATCACTAGATTCATGTTTAACAGAACAACATAACGACCAAACAAATCAGGATAACAGATAATGAAAAATAATAAAGTGGAGTTCTAGAGTTTTATAATATAGTACAATATGAATTTAATTACATAACTGAATATAATCAATTAGACTTTATTGCTGAAAGATGAAAGGCAGGAATAACTCAATTAAAATTTCTTCACAAGCTCAACCTGCAATATTGGAGAAAAATATTGAACATGAATGGACATTCTACTCAATAATCTATGTAGTTATTAATATAACATACCATTTGAAAGTCAAAAATGCTAATGCATAATGCCAACTAGAAAAATAATCACGTAATCAACCAAAGATAAGAATTAGTCGATATGAACCACACTAACCTCAAACTGGGGAGCCAACCTTCTATCTTGCTCTCTTATTCCAAATACTGTCTCTCAAAATTCAATATATAGGGCCGCAGCCGTTACTGGCCTATGCCACGCAGCATTGACCTGATTGGCAGCAGCTCTGAGTGATGAGTAAGCTCATAATCATCATACACCAGTTATAACTCATCAACATATCTCAATCATAGAATCATAATTTGAATCCCAATCATATATGGTCCTATGTCATCCTAACCCATCCGAACAAATACAAGAAATATGCAGCACAAATATAACAAAACAATCACATACATATGCTAGAATGTTTAATTTATATTCATAATGCATATATATATATATAGTATATAAACAATCATTGCATGTATACAAATGTAATATTAAATAAATAGGAAAATGGAATGTTATATTAAATTATATATGTAACACACAAACTTGATGGAAACCCATATAACTCTCTTCGGAGTACGACATTTGGTAACTGAAAAGATGCCTAAAACACTAATATTATATAACATACGAAAATCATCATAATAAAGACAACTTGAACTATAGCTATTAATGCTAACACAATGACTCCAAAGATTCTGCCGTAATTTCGCAGAGTCCCCCCTATAACTAGGATATTATCCCGCCGAAATAAAAAAAATAAACACTTCAAAATAACATCCACACCTCACATAAACCAACCACAATTCAACGACCCTTCTTGGGTCTCCAATTTGGCAATAACACTACAATTTCAATTCATCAATCAAATTCAATTCGTCAAGTCAAGCATATATGAATATATATACAAGAAGATTATTAATATACTTAAAACATAAATTTTCTTCTCAACAACTTAATTACATTTCTCAACTATTTAAAACATTGTTTAAAAATAATTTACTTAAAAATATAATTTAATAATATAAATACTCGGTCATTACTTAAGAAATAATTTATAAGCATTCCTTTAATAAAATTATTTTACTTTAGTAAACCATTCAATTTAAAGAACTATATAAGATTTTTAAAATAAAATTAAGTGCATTCATAACATAAATTTCAGCTCCATAAATTCATGGAAATTTATGTTAATCTCAATAAATTCATAAAAAATTATACAATATTATTTTTATACAATTTCACAATGTATTCAAATTCGACTTACTAATAATTAAATATATAATTAAAAAAAATTATCGATAATATTAATTCTTCTCAAACAATCTCATAATTATTTTAAATTATTAATTTAACTATTAAAACATATAAATACATTCAATATACTCATTTTTTGGGAATTTAAAATATCGAAATAAATCAATAGAATAGTGTTCTAGGCTTACCGAAGTCGAATTTTCACAAATTAGCTTCGGAATCACGATGTACGCGCGAAGAACAACACACTGGAATTTTTTATTCACCGGCGTCGTGTGGGGTCCACTCACCGGTGATTGACCGACGACCCTCCTCCACTGACGGTGACATATGGAGGCGAAAAATAAACTAACTTGTTCGTCTTGACGCCAGGAACTCAAAAAATAGCATTCACTCGCCGCCGTTTCGTCGGAAAATTGCTTGAAAGTTTTGGTGACTCAAATTTTGATCTCCATCTCCATAGACTTTTAAAGGACATGGTACATATCAAATGAAAGCTCTTATTGAGAGGAGAAGAACGGTACCAAAATCGTTGTCGTCCGACGTTGGAATCGCTTGGAATAGAGGTCATAAGCTTCGGCGTCGGCGAAACTTCTCTCCTTGTGTGCTCTGCCTCCAGTCGCCAATGCTAGTCATTTCTGGTGCTCAAATGCTCGCTGGTGGCTGGGCTTCATGATGGTGTTGGCGGTGTCGCAGGGTGATGGGTAGAGAAGGGCGATTTTCGTCCACAACAACTCTCTCTCTCTCTCTCACACCTGTTCTCCTACAGTCGACAGCCCCTTCCATTTAATCTGATTAGTCCAAGATTAAAATGGATCAATCAGATGAAACATACATATATATAATAAACATTTTTTGTATAATAATAACTTTAAAATTTAAATAACATAAATTAGAATCAATATTTTCTTAAATTTTGAAAATAATTCTTTTAAATTAATATAACAATTTAAAATAACATAAAATTACAATTAAATAATATTTCAAAATCATAATAATCCATAATTTTAAATAAATATGAAAATTTTAAATACAAATGTAGTACATCCAATTAAATAATTATATTTCTATTCAAAATAATATTTTATAAAATAAATAAAAATTCAGGTCATTATAGAAGCAGAAGAAGCTTAATCTTTTTCTCAATTTTTTTTCTTTTCTTTTCTTTTTATTAAATATCATATAAATATGTTATTTTTCTTTTTTTTTTTTTTAAATTGCTAATTACTCACAAGGATTATCCACATGGGTATGATTTATTATTGAAAAATAAAACGTGGGTCTCATATCTGCTACGTAAGTATCATATCAGCGCTCACTAACGGTATTAACAGCAGAGACCCCTAAGTGTTAACGGCGGAAAGCACAAACCCCTCTTTGTTAAAAAAAAAATCTACAGACTCATAAGTGAAAAATGGTCAAACCATATGATTTTTTTTTGTACTTATCTTTGAAATAAATTTTGGGGCTAAATTAAGATTTTTTTTTAAAGAACTAATACTATTTTTTTTTTTAACGTTTGGGAGCACCGCCCCCACCAGCCCCTTTAAGTCGCCACTGGACACATCCCATTATGTGATTGGTATTTATTTTACACATATATCATAAATATGAAAAATTATTAGGTAAGACAAGTGCATGCTCCTTCTACTCACATAAAAGTGAGCCCATATGTGATTAAAATGGAGATACACCTATGTGATTTCACTTTTATGTAAATAGGAGGAACATGCTTCTGTCCTACCTAATAATTTCTCCATAAATATACTCCATTAAGAAAATATATATTAATTTAATATCTATATTACAATTGCTTTTAATTTATGAAGAATGCTAATAACAATCTCTTTTTCAACAATCACTTAAACACTCATTTATGATTGGTTTATGATATATATATATATATATATAAAATCCAAGAGAATGTTTTTACCATATTTTACCACCTCGTCAATTTTATAATTTGATTTCAATTGAGTTTATATTATAAATAAAAAAAATCTAATAATTGATTTTTTGAATATATATTTGCACATATACAATATAATGAAAATATACACACTCATCTCTCTCTCTCTCTCTCTCTCTATATATATATATATATATAATAAGAATAGAAATAAATATATAATATATTTTTAATAATAATTATTATAACATATGGTAATAATTTTTTTGTGTGGATCCTCTAATATTATTTAAATTTTTTCATTAATACAATTTTCAAAAAATATACATACATTTTTATCATATAATACAATTTTTGAAAAGCATGCATATATTTTTATCATATAATTTTATTATGATTTACTTTATAAATAATATATTTAGCTTATTAGTATTATCAAATTACTTTTCCCCTTATGTAATATATGCAAACATACTACATTATAATACTAAATTTTATTACTGTATTTTTATTTAATATAATAATAAATAAATATAATTTTAAAATTTAATAATAATTTAATATAATTTTATGATCGCGCAATATTCGAACAACAATTAATACTTATATAATAAAAGTTTGTCATTAATTAATTTTAAATTCAATTTTTTCAAGTTATTGATGCATTTGTGAAGTGAAGGGAATCACATCAACCTTTCTATTGGATAAACATACATCTCGTTTGTTTTGAAGGATTTTGGTGATAAATTTTACAAAATTTATAAATTGTAATTCAATTATTTATTTAGTTTGAAAAATTAAGCTACATTTCATAAATTTGTTAAAATTTATCATGCTCCAAAACTTTTAAAAATAAAAGATTTAAAAACTTACATGAAATGTGAGTTTTTGATTTCATAAATTTTATTTAAATCCATAAATTTTAATAAAATCTAGAAAATTAATCTATTATATCAAACGTTTAAATTATAGCAATTTACTCTAATCTAGTCATATTATAATAATAGTAAAGAAATAAGGTTGTTCTTCTTTTGATGGAATAAAAATTCCCTATATTGTTTTAGTGACAGAAATTTAATTTCCTCATCTCCTTGTCTACCATGAGAGATTTTTTTTTTAATTTTAAATATTTTAAATAAAACTATGTTGCCACATGGCAACATGTGTTGCTGCCATGGTTCAAGAATCAATAAATTATGAAAGTTACTTTTTAATGGCATCACAGATCAGTGGGAAATTCTAGAATTCATATTGAAAATCTAAAGGAGTTGGAAGTACTAAAAAATCTCCCTGATAATTCAGCTAATAAAGAGAGGGAAGCCCAATTAACACAAGAGATCAATTGGCTATGGAAATTAGAAGAAAAATTATGGTTTCAAATGTCAAGAGTGAAATGGCTACTTGATGGAGATCGAAACACAAAATTTTTTCATGCTTCAGCTGTAAACAGAAATCAGAGAAATCGCATATTGAGAATAAAAGATAAACATGGGCAGTGGGTATTAGGGGAGACTGAAATAAACAGAGTAATTAGAGAATTTTTTGTGAGCCTTTTCCAAGCACCGTCGTCAACAAATATGTAACCTGTTCTATCCAAGATTGAAAGCAGGGTTACAAAAGAGATTAATTTAGCCCTCTTGGCTCCTGTCACTGAGGAGGAAATCAAAGTTGCAGCTTTTAGTATGGGAGCGTTTAAGGCACCAGGGCCTGATGGATACCTGGGATTGTTCTTTCAAAAAGCTTGGAACGAGGTTGGGACTGAGGTTAGTGCAGCGGTGAAAGATTTTTTCCAAACTGGAATCATGCCAACATCTTTCAACAAAACCCACATTGCGCTCATACCGAAAGTCTCCATGCCAACACAGGTATCACAATTTTGCCCTATAAGTCTCTGCAATTTTTTATATAAAATCATTTCCAAAATAATTGTGCTGCGTTTGAAACCTTGGCTTAACACCCTTATCCCATCCAAGTCAAGCTGTCTTTTTTCCTAATAGAGTTATCCAAGATAACATCCTAATAACTCATGAAATAATTAATATTTTTCAGAAATCATCTTCCAAAAAAGACTTTAATTGTGCTATTAAATAGGATATTTATAAGGCATATGATAGTGTTAATTGGGAGTTTCTCTTGGAGACTTTAAACATGATGGGCTTTGCTGCACCTTTTGTTAATTTAATTAATCAATGTGTTTCTACTGTTACATACTCTGTGTTAGTGAATGGCTTTCCCACTCAAGAATTCAGACCGACAAAGGGTTTGAGACAAGGAGATCCCCTATCCCCCTATCTTTTTTTGCTGGTTTCTAATAGCTTATCCTATTTACTTGATGATGCAATTCGTAATGGAAGGTTAAATGGATTCAAGCCCAGCCCCAGGAGTCCACTTGTTTCTCATATGTTGTTTGCAGATGATACCATCCTATTTGGTAAAGCTACAGTGGAGGAAGCTAATCAATTCAAGCAAATCCTTAAAGAATATGAAGGGGCAACTGGTCAAAGTGTTAATGTGGCCAAATCTTCTATTTTTTTCAGTAAAAACACTCCAAAAGATAGGAAAATGTAGGTTGTAGGGGTATTAAATATGGGTTTGATGGATAAGGCAAAAAAGTATCTTGGGGTTCCAATGCAATGAGGTCGCTCCAAATCTCAAGCACTATCATTCCTGGTGGATAGAGTAACTCAAAAAGCTCAGTTTTGGAAGCAAAAACTGTTGTCAATGGGAGGAAAGGAAGTTATGGCGAAGTCAGTGCTCACCGCTATCCCGTCTTACATCCTTTTATGTTTTAGAGCTCCTCTTGAGGTTTGTAAAAAATTGGATAGTGTGGTATCAAGGTTTTGGTGGGGAAAAGATCAACAGAGCAAAGGTATGATTTTTGAAAGTTGGAATAACCTTACTAAATCCAAAATAAGGGGTGGCATGGGTTTTAAAAATTTTAATCAATTTAATCTTGCATTAGTTGCATGTCAAGCCTGGAGATTAATTACTAATCCATAATGCTTTATGGGCAAAAATTGTGAAAAGTTTATATTTTCCAAGTACAGATTTTTGGAATGTAGACCATGGATGTAAGGCTTCATAGAGTTGGAAGAGTTTATAGGAGGCAAGGGAGGTGCTACGGATTGGGACCAGAATTAATATTGGAAATGGGAGGGACACTTTATTTTGGTCTGACCCTTGGATTCCAAATCTTGTTCAATTCAAACTGACCACCATTCAACCACATAGCAATTCTTATTTCAGAGTATCAGATTTGATCTTACCTTCTAGAGAGTGGGACATGGTTAAACTTCAACGGTTGTTGTCTCCCCAAGAAGTACATGCAATTTCTAGAATTCCAATAGGGTCTGGCTCAACCATGGATAGGTGGATATGGCATCCTGACTAGAAGGGTCAATTTTCTATCAAACAAGTCTATCAACTTATAGCTCAAAAATAAGAAGCAGTAAGGGAACGTAATAGACTTTCATCATCATCCAACTATCCAACATCCTTATGGAAGAATATTTGGGGATTAAAACTTCCAACCAAACTGAATGTGTTCCTTTGGAGAGCATGCATAAACAAGTTACCAACCAATCTTGGTCAAAAGAAGAGTCTTAGATGATCCACATTGTGATATTTGTTTTCATAGCATTGAATCAGTTGAACATATTCTTCTTATCTGTGATTATGCTCGTGCAGCTTGGTTTGGTTGCAATTTGGGTTTAAATCAAAATATTTTACATATCTCATCCTTTACATATTGGTGGAACAATTTTGTTGAAAAGATGAAGTAGGAAAATCGTGTGGAAGCTATAATTAAGGCTGCATTCCTTTGCTGGAATCTTTGGAAGCACAGAGATGATTGGTGTTTCAATAGAGTCCTCCCAAATCCTACAAAAATTATTGAAGCAGTAGCACATCATAGCAAGCAATTTTTATCTGTTTGGAGGTACAAAACCAAACTTTTCACAAATGTAGAAAATGCAACAGGCTTCTCAACTCAATGGACTCCTCCACCACTTGGCTTTTTGAAGATCAATACTGATGCTAGTTTTGACCATCAATCCCAGTTAGCAGGAATGACTTTCATATGTGGAGACTTCAATGGAGAATTGCTTGATGGGAAAACGGTGTCTAAACCTGCAATTTCCCCTTTGGTAACAGAAGCAGAATCTTTGATCATTGGCATGAAGCACGCCATAAATAGGGGCTAGTCAACTTGTTGTTTTGAATCTGATAGCCAAATACTTGTTAATTATTGTAATAATTTGGATGCTGAGCATGACTGGGAATTAGCTACTCCTTTGTCAGTTATTAGGGAATTAAAACCCCTGTTTAAATCGTGCTCCTTTGTATGGATTAGGAGGTGTGAGGCCTCACCCGAACGCCCTCCCCTCACTCGTGGGAAAATTGCCTTAAGGAAAGGCGAGAGCGATTTTTAAGGGAGGTTAAGGAACGGGTTTTGGTGCTCACGATTGGAAGCGGCTATCGCCTCAGAAAATTGATTTGATTTTGAAAAGGATTCAGGAGTCGCCACCTTAATTTATTTTAAATGGAAAAATTAAGGAAAAACCCAATTTGACTCCAATTTATTAATCTTTTGATTAATTTACCCAAGGATAAAATCACTAATCTTCGAATCAAGTTTGGGCTCGGGGACTAGGTTTTTGGTTTTGAATAATCTCGATTTGGCATTTAAATTTGATTTGACTTTTGAAAAATGATTTCATAGATAACAGATATTGATGACAATTTATAATGCATGAACATGGCATAATTATGAGACAGGAAAAATAAAGAGCAAGAATTTAAAGAGTGAGTATTTAAACATCCACAAGTAAAGGAAGGTATTTCCTCTAACCCTTATGGGTATTAGGGAAATCACAAAATCACTCCTTTACTCCAAAAATGATTAACTGGATTAATTACAATTTACATGGAAAAGCATAAATTTACAATTGATTGACATTTAAAAATAAAAGGGGAAGGGGATTGGTTGGGATTTGGATTTGAGGCTTGGATTCAAATTCCAAGCGTGCCTACGTACCCCACTGAATGGGGATCAAAACCCACGTAGTTCATTCCACTATGAGGTGGAAGGGGGTTTAGAAATTGGTCAGATTTGATTGGTTTAGTTTGATTTGAGGTTTGATTGAGGGTAACAGATTATACCTTCTTGGTGGGTTTGAGTGGTGAGAGAGTGGTTTTACCGGAGCGAAATTCCATTTCGGAAAATGAAAATGATTTTGAAAATGAGAATTAATTACTCAAATTTTAATTAATTAAAATGATTATTTAATTAAAATGATTAACTAAAAGGATTAATTAACCACTTGAGTAAAAATTAATTAAAAAAAAAGGATTAATTAATTAACTAATTGAGAGTTGATGAAAAATTAAAAAAAAAGATTAATTAATTAATTAAAATTAATTTTTAATTAATTAATTAATTGGGAGTTGGTGAGAATTTAAAAAAAAGATTAATTAGTTAATTAAAATTAATTTTTAATTAACTAATTAATTAATTAGAGAGAGAGTAAAACTAATTAGAGAGAGAGAGAGAGAGAGAGAAATCAATTGGAAGATTCACAAATGATTTTAGTGTGGTTTGAAGTGAAGGGAAAGGGGTTATTTATAGGAAAAGTGGGGGTGGAAAAAAGACCAAAAGGGTATAAAAAAAGCAGAAAAAGGGAGGGGTAATTTCAGAATTGCACAAAAAGGGACAGAGCCGCGAAGACAAGTTGCGGAGCCGCGCGGGGCCTGCGCGGCTTTGCGAGGCCTTTGCGCGGAAGCCGCTGGGAGCCCCTGCTGCTCCGCGCAGAGGCCTATGGCAGTCGCATGCCTCTGCACGGCTCCGCAGAGCCTCCCAGCGAAAACCGCACGGAGGATATGCTGATCCGCGTTGATGCCTGCGGAAGCTGCACGCCTCTGTGCGGCTTCGCAAGGCTCCGAGCGGAAGCCGCGTGGAGGACGTGCAGCTCTGCGCAGAGGTCGGCGAAAGCCGCACGCCTCTGTGCGGCTCCGCACGGAAGCCGAGTGGAGGACATGCGGCTCCGCGCAGAGGTCAGCGGAAGCCACACGCCTCTGTGCGGCTTCGCGAGGCTGCAGGCTTTGGCTCGCCTTTCGGGGATTTTTGGGTCAGTTTTTGAAGGTTCTGGGTCAGTTTCTAGAGTATTCTAAGGTCTGAAAAATTACCGGTCAGTGTCGTTGGATCCGAAATTAATTATCAGATATTTTGACAGTCAGTTTTGGGAGAGATTCGGTCAGTTTTGGAGAAAGGCTGTCTGGTACAGAAAGTCCGATCAGACTTGGAAAAAATATCAGGTTTGATGGAAAAATATTTCGGTCTGCTCTGGTAGGCTTGGAAGTATTTTTGGGTCTGTTTGGCGGTCTGTTTTGAGAAAAATCCGGTCAGTTTTGGGAGAGATTCGGTCAGTTTGAAGAAAGGCTGTCTGGTACAGAAAGTCTGGTCGGGGTCAAAAAAGTGATATCGGTCTGTGTTGGAGAGAAATAAATCGTTTACCTTTCAGGGGCGCTGCCCCCTTGACCCCTGCCCATTAACCGGCTAGCGGGACCGCCGTACCGGCTCTGCGTAGTACACAGAAATTAGCAGGTGTCAAGTTGCAGCATCTTAAGGTTGCAAAATTGAGGGTTCACATTACCCATTACTGGATCCCGTCCCAAATCAGGACGCCTGCAATATTCATTTAATTCTCGTCTCGATTTCACAGTATCTTTTGTTTTCCCATCCACTTCCATCATTGTGTTTAATATGTTATCAAACACATTTTTTTCAATATGCATAACATCTAAGTTATGCCTTATTAGATTGCTTTTCTAATAAGGCAAATCCCAGAATATGCTCCTTTTTCTCCATTCGCATGTCTTGCATATTCGACCATTAGTTTCTTCTGCACCTAAGTCAGTAACCTTTTTCAGCCCCAAAGACTCTATATGTTCTAAAATGTCAACACTGGTCCGTATCGGGGGAGCTTCTGCCGTAACTGCCCTATTCTTTCTGAATGCAGTTCTATTTCTGCAAAATTGATGATCATGAGGCAAAAACTTCTGATGATTGTCAAACCATGACTGTTTATGGCTCTCTTTATGTGTGAAAGCTTCAGTTAATTCCATGCAATACGGGCAAGCTAACCTATCGGCGGTACTCCAACCCGACAACATTGCATATGCCGAAAAATCACTGATTGTCCACATCAGAGCAGCACGCATCTGAAAGTTTTGTTTTGTCGAGATATCATAAGTGGTTACACCTTCATCCCATAATTGTTTTAATTTTGCTATTAGTGGCTACAGATAAACATCTAGCTTGTCCTTTGGATTCTTAGGACCAGGTACTAACACTGTTAAAAACATGTACGCATCTTTCATGCATAACCATGGTGGCAAATTATACAGAGTTACAATAACTGGCTACGATGAATATTGCTGTCTTGATTGACCAAATGGTTAAAACCCATCTGTAGAGAGGCCTAACCTCACATTCCTACTTTCAACTGCAAAATCAGGATGTATGTCATTAAAGTGAATCTAAGCAGGAGAATCCGATGGATGACGCATCACACCCTCTTCAATTTGATGCTCAAAATACCACCTCATTTTCTTAGTTGTTGCATTCGATACATATAACCTCTGAATTCGAGGAGTCAAAGGAAAATAGTACATCTTCTTATAAGGGGTAACTATTTTGCTCCCTCTACGTTGCCTCCTGTACCGTGGATGTCCACATAACTTACAACTGGTCAAAACACTATCTTCTTTCCAAAAAATCATGCATCCATTGTTATAGTAGTGGATCTTTTCAATCGGTAAACCCATAACCTTCAGAAGCTTTTTCGTTTGATAGAAATTGTCTGGCACCAAATTACCATTCAGGTGTAATCTCCTTTATAAGTCGGACCACTTCATCAAAATTTGCTTCCGACATATTGTACTCAGACTTCATATGCATCAACTGAGCAACTACTGATAACTGCGAATGATTCTCACAACCAGAATACAAGTCCTCATCCGCAGCCCTCAGTATATCATAAAATCATTGTGCCTCTAAATTCGGCATTTCATCCATCACAGTATGATTAAACGAAGGACCAGCAGCATCAAATACCATTAACTGGTATGGATTTTATGGTTCAGTGTAGTCAAATGTTAGAGGACTATATGCGTTGTCCTCCAAGATGCCACTTTGATGGGATTGTTCCCCGTGTAACGTCCATTCATAGTAATTCGGCACGAATCCAAATTTATAAAGAAGCAATATCACTGTTTATTATTTTTCGAACCTTCTGTTCTGACACATTCGTTTCTTACAAGGACATCTAATTCTATCCCCATCCATCAATTCAGGGTGACTACAGGCAACCTCAATGAATTCTCTTACACCGTCAATGAACTCAGGATTTAAATAACCTTGTACAAGTCTTTTCTATATCCATTAATGATCCGATCTCATCCTGTTGATTTACAATATACAACTCATTTACTAATGTTTGAATAATTTTAAAATACATTACTATCAACTCCTTATAGCTCTGAAATTCAAATTTCAAGGTAGGAACCTACTCATTCAGAAATACAATGTCTTTTATTAATGGGTCAACAAATGAAGTAGTAACATGCTTTTGTAGAAATTTCGACAGCATTTTCCCCCAGTTCTCTTATTGCACAAAATTAAAATATGTGTCGACTCATACAAATAACCAATCTGTGTAGGTCATTACTTGAAGAAGCATATATTACAATATGCAAACAGAGAACAATGAGAAGGAAATGAAACAGAAATTTAATTAAAAGCATAAAACATCTATTTAATTTCATTTGTTAATTTAGACCCAAAACTTTCATTTTCAAACTGTCCACTTAGGACAATTCAGTGAATTCTCGTTATCCGACGAGAAAGACACTGAACGAGTTTTTACGGCTTTAATAAACTACCTATTGTAGTGTGCATTTATAATTCAAGTATACTTATGATTTTGTAATTAAATTTTTATTCAATGTGATTCAAAGTTATAGGAAATTTATATTTTTTAGTGTATCGACATTTAGATTGCTTTTTTGTATATTATAATATTCGATTCAAATATTTGATTATTTTT
Source organism: Vernicia montana (assembly GCA_949750685.1). Classification (NCBI taxonomy): domain Eukaryota; kingdom Viridiplantae; phylum Streptophyta; class Magnoliopsida; order Malpighiales; family Euphorbiaceae; genus Vernicia; species Vernicia montana. Next base: position 485 of record CATKHJ010009475.1, on the reverse strand, counting down.
TGACGTAAATGAACATTAAAGTTTAATTGTTTATAAGTTTTATGAGCCTTACATTTCAATTATATATAATCTAATACTACCAAAATTTCGACAGTATCCCCCCTAATACTGGACCTAAACTCCCCGTAAAACGAGTCCATATTCATGCAGAAAAAACACTTCTACTATAGAAATCAAGTAGAGCCACTAAACTTCAAATTTTTGCCCAACCCTACACATCACAACACAATTCTCATATATTCATAAATACATATTTTGTATTGCAATTTTTAAATTTTTATGTAATTATTCTTGAATATTTTGTAAATCAATATTCAATATTCAATTTTTAAATTTTTATAAAATTATTCATACATACTTTTATTTAAATTTTTATAATCAATCAGATTTATTTAATTAACTTTTTTTAAAGATTTTATTCTAATATTAACTATAGTAATATTTATAATTTTATTTAATTACTAAATTGAATTTATAATTATACT
>CATKHJ010009406.1:0-10038 GCA_949750685.1 Vernicia montana | reverse complement strand
AACAGTATTTCGGTCCTGAAAATCACTTCGCCCACTTAAAATCCCCCCAAAAAGAAGGTATAATCTCTTACCCTCTTATCAACTCCAAAGTCACCCCAAATCAAATCAAATCAATCTGACCAATCCCTAAACCCCTCCACCTCATAGTGGAACGAACTACGTGAGTTTTGATCCCCATCCAATGGGGTACGTAGGCACGCTTGGAATCTGAATCCAAGCCTTAAATCCAAATCCCAACCAATCCCTTCCCCTTTTTATTTTGTAAATTCATGCTTTCCATGTAAAATTTTAATTAGTTAATTATTTTTGTGGAGTAAAGGAGCGATTTTGTGATTTCCCTAATACCCATAAGGGTTAGAGGAAATACTCTCCTTTACTTATGGATGTTTAAATACCCGCACTTTAAATACCTGCTCTTTTATTTTTCCATGCTGTCTCATAATTATGCCATGCCCATGCATTATTAAATTGTCATTAATATCCGTCATCCATGAAATCATTTTTCAAAAGTGAAATCAAATTTAAATTCCAAATCGAGATTATTCAAAACCAAAAACCTAATCCCCGAGCCCAAACTTGGTTTGAAGATTAGTGATTTTATCCTTGGGTAAATTAATCAAAAGATTAATAAAATTGGAGTTAAATTGAGTTTTTTCCTTAATTTTCCCATTTAAAATAAATTAGGGTAGCGACTCCCGAATCCTTTTCGAAAAAATCAAAAATTAATTTTCTGAGGCGATAGCCGCTTCCAATCGTGAGCACCAAAACCTGTTCCTTAACCTCCCTTAAAAATCGCTCTTGCCTTTCCTTAAGGTAAAATTTTCTCTGAGCGAGGGGAGGGGCGTTCGGGCGAGGCCTCACAGGGATGTATGTCATTGTTTTATGATTAATTATAATATGTTTGTGACTGGCTACCACAAAGTGTTACCTAGGTATTAAGTGTTAAATTTGATATTGCTTAATACTGAACATGAACAATGAACTTAGAGTTTACTAATCAGAAATTCACTAAACCCTATGCATACTTGTGATTAGGTTTAGAATTAATTTGATTTCTAATTGACCTAATTCGAAAGACACGTCTATTAGAATCATTTATAATTTTATGCCATTCATTTGCATTTCCCTCAACATTCATTCTAAACATCAAGGACATCAATTAAGGTGAAATCAAAAGCCTTAGAAGCCATTTCTCATTTGATTTCAATAACACATTCTCTAGCATTCTTGTTTTCAATCTCACAATTCTCTTTTTTAGTCTCAAATTCTTTTTCTTAAGCAACCAAACCAATCATTGTGATAGAGTGTTTATATTTATTTTCTCTTTTGTGAATAATTGCAATTCAATCATTCACCAACCATTTGCCTTACTGGGGATACGACCTTGAGTGTACTCATCATTAGCTATGATCACCTCGTATACTTAGGAGTAGTGACCCTAGTGTAGTTTGGGTTCAAACAAGTTTTTGGCGACATTGCCGGGGAAGGCAAAGATGCATGTTTGGTTTGCAATTCAATTTTTATTTTTAGCAAAAATTTTTGTTTTAATTTTCATTTTATTTTTGTTTGAGCTTTTTAACTCTTTCTTGGAAGAGTTTTTGTTGATTTATGCAGGAGAGAAGATCACAAAGCCAAGAGCTACTTCCCTACATTGACAACATCCATATATTGAAATGGTCCAGAGTTCAATTTAAGGAGAGCTTTAAGTAAGAAAATTCAAAAGAGGAATTTTCAAAAGAAGAATTGGAGGAAGAAAATCATTTTGAAGGAGTAGGTGATCCAGAAGGAGAGATTCCTGAAAATCAAAAAAGAAGAAACATGGGTGAAGAAAATAATCTGCAAAGGCAACTAATGATGAAGGAATTTACTTTGCCTGTTATTGGCACAACAACTTCTTGCATTAGACTGGGAGAGGTAGCCTAGAATTATGAGTTGAAGACCACTCACTTTAACAACCTACTGTCTTTTTATGGCATGATGAATGAGGACCCATTGAATTTTATTAAAGATTATTATTTAACTCTTCAAACTATTCCTTTGCAAGGATTGATTGAAGATCAGCTGCGAATGAGGTGTTTTCCATACACTTTAAAGGATAAAGCCAAGGTATGGTTGATGACATTGCCTCCTGATTCATTATCAACATGGGAGGAAGTGTACAATAAATTCATGGGCAAATTTTATTCTCATCAAAAGACCACTGAGTTGAGAACTAAAATTACCACTTTTAGTCAAGCAGAAAGAAAGTTATTCCATGAGGCATGGGAAAGATTCAAGTTGCTGCTAACTCAATGTCCACATCATCATTACCCACTTTAGTTGCTTAATACCTTTTTCTATGATGGGTTGACACAAAATTGTCAATCCATAGTTAATAATGCTGCAGGTAAAGCAATTTGGGAGAAGAAAACTGAAGAAACTTGTCACATTGTCGAGATGTTAAGAGCCAACTCTCAATTAAAAAGTGTAAGGGATAAAAAGGCTACAGTTAATGAAGTGTCTTCCAATGATGACTTAGCTATGCAAGTAGCTGAGTTAGCTAAGCAAGTTAAGCTTATGTCGATCAAGGGATCTGCAGCTACACCTACCTAAGAGGTATGTGAAGTTTGTGGCATTTATAGGCATGTAGCAAATGTGTGTACCTATACTACTGAAGCTATGATGGATGAGGTGCAAGTGAATGCTTTAGTAGGTTTTCAGTAGAAGGAGAGAAATGAACCTTTCTCTAACACTTTGATGTGCCAAAATGCACACTAACAAACTGTAAGTGCACAGGTCGTTATCAAGTAATAAAGTGATGAGTGAGTATCGTTTCCCACGAGGAGTGTTTATAAATATTAGCGTAAACTTCAACTATTGTCTAGTGAATAATCAATCAATGGTAATTAAAACTAAAATTGAAACTAAACTAAAACATGAGAAGATTGATAGATATAAATAAGAATAAAGCTATCTAAATATGGATCCCCCTAGCTTCTCATAAATATCATGAAAAATGGAATCAATTAACCAAACAATGCATTGAATTGAAATTCCTCTAGTTTAGATTAAAACCTCTCTCAAGCGATTTATTCCTGAATCCCTAGGTAAAGCGCAAGGAATCTCTTCTCAAACACAATCAAATAGTTCATGCATTAAGAACAAGGAACAAAATACCAAAGGGTTTTGTAGGCCTATCTCTAGTGCCTCAAACAACCCTCAATCTTTATGAGTGATCAATCCATATTAAGGTATCTCTACTCATTTAACATGGAAACAATATCTAATCAACAAGCTAGCAATTGCCAATTAGAATAATAAGATTTTTCATAGAAATAAGACAATCAAAGATGAATTAATCAAATCTTATATTATTCAATCCATACAATCAAGAACTAGGTGTGAACCCTTAAATTTGTACTCTGGATGACTGATTTTCAAGTATGAATCCATAGAATCAAACCGAGCCCAAATCGGATCAGAAACGGGCTTAAACCGAGCAAAACAGTACAAAACTGGGTTGATTCGAGTAAAGCCAGACCAAATCAGACTGTGTCAGGTTAAAACCACTTGGTTGGCACCACCGTTTTTAATTACGAACCCATAGAATCAAATCAGGCCCAATTCGGATCTTAAATGGGCTAAAACGAACCAAAACAGTGTAAATTGGGTCAAACCGACTGGTCCAGACCAAACCAGATCGGGCCAAGGCGGTGGTCATCTGGGCGGCACGCCCAACGTGCCGCTCAGCGCGCGGCACACCTGGTGCCACTGGCAATCCGGGCGTGCCACCGCCAACGCCGCCCAAGCCCCCTCAGCCTCCTCTATAAATACCTAGCTTCCCTTCCTTCAAAATCAGACCGAAAATTGGGGAAAAATGCAAAAAACGTTTATTTTGTTACTGAAATTCTATCCAAAATCACTTTTTTATATCCAAATCTCTCTACCTAATAAAATAATTTCAATTTAAAATTGTTATTATTTATTTTGAGTGCCTAATCCGAAGTGAAGCTCAGATCCGGAGCCAGGCTCACCCCGTCCACGAAAAAGCCAAAAAAAGAAAAGGTATAATTCCTTTCTCTTACAATTATTAAATTCTAAAATTAGATCTAGAATTTATCTTTTTTTCATGCCTTTTATTTGGATCTAAATCTTATTAATTTAAAATCTGAATTAAATTAATAAACCAAATAAATCTCTTTTGAGTAAAACCCCTGCTTTGCAAGAAGGAAGAACTGCGTGGGGTTTGATTCCAAATCTCTCTACCTAACAAAATAATTTCAATTTAAATTTTTTTTTATTTATTTTGAGTTCCTAATCCGAAGTGAAGCTCAGATCCGGAGTCAGGCTCGCCCCGTCCACGAAAAAGCTAAGAAAAGAAAAGGTATAATTCCTTTCTCTTACAATTATTAAATTCTAAAATTAGATCTAGAATTTATCCTTTTGTCATGCCTTTTATTTGGATCTAAATCTGAAAAGATCTAAATCTTATTAATTTAAAATCTGAATTAAATTAATAAACCAAATAAACCTCTTTTGAGTAAAACCCCTGCTTTGCAAGAAGGAACAATTGCGTGGGGTTTGATTCCCATTCAAAGGGATACGCAAGCATGCCCATCTTTAAGGCATCAACTCCAAAATATTTTAAATAATATTTTCTCATTTTTTATTTATATTGCTTTATTTTTCTTTATGCATTCCCTTTATTAAATTAATTGAGGAATATGTGATTTTCCTAATACCCATAAGGGCTAGAGAAAATATCCTTTTATCATATTTTATTTTCTATTTATTCATTAATAAACTGTCATCCATATAACTTTTGCATCATGTTATAAATGTTTCATTCATAATTTCTTATCCATGTTCATACATACATAAAAGTTATTTTGTATTTCAGCTAAACTAAAGAAATTTGATGTTTATTACCAAAACCTGATCCCCGAGTCCACTTTGGTCACTCGTGGATTAGTACTTTTCCATTTGGATAAAATAAATAATTTGAAGTCATTTCATTTGAGTTTTACTTTAATTTTTCCAATTAAAAATAAACAAAATTAAAGTGGCGACTCCAGTCACATAAACAGAAAATACAAATTTTAATTTTTCAGAACTCACAGCGGGTTCCAGATTGCGTGGAGTTTCTCCCGAAGAGCATTTTGATTCCCTGAGCGAATCAGACTGGTGCTCGGGCGATGCCTCACACTAGGGTTCATCAATATCTAGATAGAAAATAATTACTTCATAATAGAATTCAAAGACAATAAATAAAAGAAAGAAGAAATATGGAAACTCAAACCATCAATGGATGATGTTGCAGAAATTTCCTCTTCAATCCTTGATTTCCCACTTTAAATCTATACAAAAATGAATCTTTTTCTTGATTTACACTTTTAATCTCTCCAAAATAATAGTCCTCTCTCCTTCAAAATATCCTACCTCATCTTTGATTAAATATCCTACCCAAATTCGTCACACAATTGGCCATACGACCGTATAATAAGCTCCATACATTATGGACAAATTCAAACTCATCACACAGCCATGTGATTGGCCTGTGATAAGCTCTATACATTTTGGACAAATTCAGATTCGTCACACAGGCGGTTGCACGGCCGTGTGATAGGCTTCAACATTTTCAGCTTCAAGATTGGCTCATTTCTTGCACCAAACGATGTCATTTAGGGTTCTTTCATTCCATGGCATCTTAAAACTTGAAATTCCTATAAAAGAATTATGGAGAAACACTAAACAAACAAATCAAACTTAATTTAAGAATAAAATATATTAAAAATAAAAGGTAAAATGTAATCAATTAAGCACTTATCACACTTACAATTCTGGTTGGAGGAATCATCCAAACTTTTCATGGAAGAACAATAATCCAGAACAACCATTCCAACAACAAGCCCAACAAAGACCTCAAAATCAATTTCAGATTTATCAGAAGGAAAATCAACTTCAGGGGCAACCTTCTAATCAAGGCCAACTTGTGCAACAAAATCAAAATGACCATTCATATGAGAGTATAATGAGGACTGTTAATCAAAATCAAGATCGAAACAATAAGAGGTTTGATAGCCTTAAGTCTTCAATTAGAAGGATCGAAGTTCAAGTTGGACAAATTGCTGAACAGTTGCACAATCAGAACAAGGATAAGTTGCCAAGCTAAGCTAAAGAAGCAAAAGCCATGACCACTGATGAAGAAGAAAATGTAATGTGCAATTCTTTTATTAATAATTCACCGGTGTTGTATGATTTTACAGGTGAACAATAAGAGGACTCTTTATATCCTGATGGACTCACACTATTTCTTGAGGCATGTGAAAAGAGATTGAAGGGGTTGGAATAAATGTTAGCTACCCAACTTCAATTCATGGTTGAGAAAGAAAAGATTGAGGAGGTAAACAAGGAAGAAAAAGATGAGAAGAAGGAAGCTTTTCCTACAAAATATTTTCACAAAGTAGCCAATCCATATTGTCCTCCAATTCCATGTTATGACAGACTAAAGAAGGAAGCGAAGGAAATGAAAGTTCACCTTGAGAAGAAAATTGAAGAGGTAAGACCTTAGGAGATAGTTGTTGTATCAGAGAAAGCAAATGCATTTTTACAGCAACAACTTCCTCCTAAGGAAGGAGATCCAAGTAGTTTTGTCTTTAAAATTGATTTTTCTGAGTATGATTCAACCAAAGGTATGCTTGACTTAAGAGCTAGTATTAATCTGATGCCAAATGAACTATATATGCAACTTGGTTTGAAAGAACTAAGCAACTTGGTTTGAAAGAACTAACGCTTACATCAATGTGTATTCAGCTGGCTAATGGTTCTTTTAGGTACCTTAGAGTTATTTTGAAAGATATACTGGTTAGGGCAGGGAAATTCATAGTCCCTACTGATTTTGTTGTTTTGGACATCACAGGAGTGCCTACAACTGAACATTCTTTGCTTTTGGGTAGATCTTTTATGGCTACCACAAACACCATAATTGATGTTAAGAATAGTTGGTTAATTATGATAGTTCTAGGAGAAATAATGACAATTGATTTATTTCAGGAAACAAGATATAGTGCCAATGTTTATTTTGCAAATTGTTATTAAGTTAACTTGATTAATGTTTTTGACAAGTTTATTTGTGATAAAGGGAAAAATGTGAAACAGGGGACCATTGCTTCAGAGATTTAAAAGAAGAAATTGGCACATGGCAGAGTTAAAGGCAAGGAGTGCCTTTATTTGTCTCAAATTTGGTAAAGGGAGACAAGAGTGTAGCTTATAACTCTAAAGAAGCCCTCCAAATGGAAGGAAATCCATTTAGTTTATCTTTGTTTTAAATTTTTGGAACAATTTAATTTGGTTAGTTTTTATTTTTTTATTGATTAATTTTTATTTCTTGCAAATGATTTTGTCCATATAACATTTGTTTTTAGGAAAACTTTTGAGTTTCAAGTTGAAGGGTGGTAAAGAAATCAAAGGAAAAGGAGAAAATTTGGAGAATCAGACATCCCTGGCAAAACACTACCTGCACTGGGCATGTTTTCTTGGTCCTGTTTCTTTATTTTGGCAACACGACATAACCTAGTCAAAACATGACCGTGTTTTCTGCCCCTGTACTCCATTGTGTCTTTGAGCCAAAAATTAAAATTTGAAAACTTTTCAAGTGACCCAAAAACATGATCATATTTTGAAAACACGACCATGTTTGGGTACTTTATAAAATCAAAATTTTGGCTCTAACTCTTCATTTTCTCCAAACTCTTCAAAACCCAAAACTTAAAAGCCTCTCTTCCCCATAGTCGACCACCATCAAACTCTCCCCACTTCCATTCAAAAACCAAAGTCGCCCAGGAATCATGCCTCTAAGAACCAAAAACCTAGCTAGGTGCAACCTTGGTGCTTCGTCTTTAAGGAACCAAACCAACAAGGAAAGGTCGTGTTTCCAATCAATCTCCACCATCATCGGCACATCTAAGAAGAAGTGAAAGGTACCATATCTTAGCTAGTCGTGGTATAATTCCTAATAGATGGATTCACATAAATACAATTACAACTTTAGGGATTAATGAGTAAATTAAGCAATATCTTGAAATTGTGAGTTGGATTCGTTTAGGGAGAATGCATGCAATAGGTTTTGAATCCCTTACCTTGGATTTTCTTGAGACTCTCCAATTGAAAATAGATTATTTTCCTAATAAGGTTATAACTGAATTGAAATTTAAAATTCTCAATTAAAATGTCACATTGTCTATCCCATAATTGAATGAGATTTTTGGATTTTCAAATGAGGGGTACAATTCTATTCCTAATGATTGGAATCAAAATGATGCCTGGAGAAGTTTGACAACTAATGGAGGGGTTTACAATGCTAATTCTTCAAAATCTAGCAAACTCACGAAGCCTTCCATGCAGTACCTCCATAGGTTCATGACCTACACTATTTTTAGGAGAGATAAAAACACTGGGGTGGTTGAGAGAAATGAGTTATTTTTATTATGGTGTATGAATCACAAGAAGAAGGTTAATACAGGTTATTGGTTGGCGGATCACTTCATCAAGGTGGCTAACAAATCAAGAGTTAAAATTTGTATTTTTGGCCTTGTTACTATTCTTCCTGTCTCTTTGTGTGCATTTGATCCATTACACAGTAACTTGAAGATGGTTGAAAGGCATAATACCCTTGATTTGAAAACTTTGGCAAAGATGGGAATGGTAGTCAAAAGGGGAAATAGATACATCATGGTTGCATATGAAGAGCAAAAAGAAGAAGATGAAGAAGAAGAGCAGATTATTGAACCAATTCAAACAACTGAGCAGCCTATCGAGCAAGCTCTGATAGTTGAGCCATATTCCAAAAAGGGAAAAAGAGTTAGGATTCATGGAAGTAGCGAAGATTCTTTGAAAGATTTGGAAGAAGATGCTCCAAATTTGGGAAATGAGTTTATTTTAGAGTGCATACAGGAGCTAGAGGATAAGGTGGATAACTACTATGATTTACAAAGCATGAGTCTCACCACTCTTATTAAGCAGATGGAACTATTGATAAGTGTTTAGTTGAATACATTCTACCCTTTGTTCTTAATGTATTTTATACTTAAATTAAGTTTGATTTATTTTGTTTAGTGTTTTTCCATAGTTCTTTTATAGGAATTTCATGTTTTAGGTGGCCATGAATCAAAGTTATTGAAATCATGAAGATATGACACGAATTCGAGGCATTTTGGGAGAGAATTGAAGAAAAGTTTTGAAGATCAAATGCACAGTTGGTGTATTGACAACTTTGGACACCTTGAAGTATTTTGAGCATAACTTGAGCTACAAATGTCTGATTGAGGCGATTTAGGTGTCGTTGGAAAGATAAGAAAAAGATATACAAAATCATGTAAAAGTAAAAGCCTAAATCGATTCTTTTCAAAAGGTACACCCATAAATGATATGGGTATACCATTGAAACAGTGGCTTGAAGCTTTGGTACACCCAAAAATGGTACTAGCGTACCATTTCAAGATGTGGGCGTACCATAGCTACTGTATCTCAATTAATGGTATGCCCATATTGGTACAGGCGTACCATACCTGGGCGTATTAGGCCAATTTTCTGAGATAAAAACTAAATCTGAAATGGAATTAAGAAAAAAGAGCCTTTAGGGAGTTCTAAGAAACCCTAGCCTTGTGGCTAGGAATTTCAGGTTCCTTTAGGGTCTTAGATAGTTTAGGAACTTTAATTTTAGAGAGATTGAATTGTAAATTAAAGATTAAAGATCCATATTTGTACTGATTTGAAGTAGGAAATCAATGATTGAAGGAGGAGATTTATGCACATCTTCCATGGATGGTTTGAGTTTTCTTATTTCTTCTCTCTTTTATTTTTCATCTTTAAATTCTATCATGAACTGATTGTATCCTATTTAGATATTGATGAACCTTAGTTATTGATTTAATGGATTGAATAATACAAGTTTTGATTAATTCATCTTTGATTGTCTTGTTTCTATGATTAATCTATTTTATTCTAATTAGCAATTGCTAACTTGTTAATTAGATATTATTTCCATGTTAAATGAGTAGA
>CATKHJ010009405.1:0-18421 GCA_949750685.1 Vernicia montana | reverse complement strand
TCTTCTCATCTTCAATCATGTAGAATCATACTCTGGCTCTGATAAGGATTTTGGAGGATGGGGTGTTCATCAGCTTCAAAACTTCTTTTTACCTTTTCAGCTAGAGGTGGGCCAGGTTGTAACGGTGGTTGATAGATTTTGTCACTTTAGGGTTTGACATTAATCTCTTTAACCAAGTTACTCTGGTCAGATATATGGAAAAAGTCAGAAGCTAATCGAATCAAGGAGATAGGATCAACTTCAAGGTCAGAGGTGGTGATAAAGTTGACTTGGTAGTCTGGTGGTGGATTGGTGGAAGTGTTTGGGTTCTGGCTGGGGAATAATGATGTCTCCAGTATTAATGAGGTCTTGGATTCTGCTCCTTAGAGCTCTACACACATCAGTTTTATGGCCAGCTCCTTGGTGATACTCACAATACTCACTAGGGTTGTAGTTTTTGGGTAGAGGATTTGGGGGTGCTCTTGGCCCCATGGGCTTGATTATCTTGGCTTCTAATGCTTTCTTGTAAACAAAGGCCAAGGGTACTTGCAAATCAATATAGGTCTTATGTCTCAACTCCAAGGGACGCTGGCTGGCTCTGGTAGCTGCCTCTGTACTCTCGCATTCGGTAAAGATGAGGGGAGTGTAGGTGTCACCATTCTTGCTCCTTTTTCCCACTATGGGACTCTGTTCTGGTGCATCACACTTTAAGGCTTTCTCAATGGTTGGTGAGGTAAGATTTTCCTTACTTTGAAAAGGATTCAAAGGAAAGGACATGTCAGTGTTTGGGATTGATGGCATGACAGAAGCTAGGATGGCATTAGTGTTTGAGATTGGCGATGTGAGGTTATGGGTTAAATCACTGGTAGGAGCAACACTAGCAGACTTAGCTTGGCTCATTATTCCCCTTATCTCATCAATGATGAGTTGGCGTTGGAGACCCATGGCATTGGTGGAAGCATTAGTGAGATGGATCAACGTATTGTTAAAGCTGGCCTGCTAAATGGTTAAAGCCTGGTTGAAATTGGCTTGTTGAACTTCAAGGGCGGAGTTGAGCATGGCTTGAAAATTATCATCTTGCTTTTTAAGGAGGTCGATGAGAAGGTTTTTCAGGATATCCATGTTGACTAAGTGGGCCATCGGTACCTTTTGAAAAGAAAAAAAGAGAAGGATAAGTGTTTGACTCTCAAAAACTGGGGAGAGGGAATCATGCTCCAAGACAATCACAGACTTTTGAGTAATGAGAGATAGATTAGGGATTTGGGCTAGCAATCTTTCTTTTTGGGAAAATTATCCACTTTGTTCAAGGTCCATGGGCTTATGCATGTATGTAGGCCTGGCCACGGTTCCTGAACAGGCGGTTTCGGTTTAGAAAAAACTGGAACTGGCTCGGAACCGTCCTAGTGGCGGTTCTAGTTTCGGTTTGAAACTGGCTGATTTTGGTTCTGATTTCGGTTCAACCCGGTTCAAACATAATATATTTAAAAAAAAAATAAAGGGCTTGAACTTAATTTTCTTACCAAAAATTAAGTTGCCTACATATCCTCTTGGGAAGAAGATTGAGAATTTGTATACCCGGAAATTTGAGTTTGTTTCTTTTGAACTCCAATTTGGATAGGATGCTTTTGTTGCAAATGTCTTCTAAATGTCCCATATCCACCTCCAATTTTAAATTTGTAGATTTGCCCACAATAATTGCAAACTACTTCATAGGAGCCATCCGATTTTTGCTTCTTCTTAAAATGCACTTGAAAAATGTCGGATTGAGATTGATTTTTTTGTTCCACTTGCTCATTTTTTTCTTCCATCCCAATTTCTTGACTTTCTTGAGTTGGAACATCATCTTCCAAATGATCCATCATATTATCTAGATCAACAATTCTAGGTTGAGATTCACCAAAAACTCTACCACTACTACTTGCCATTTTTTTTTATTAAAAATGGTATAATATAACAATAATGTGATTAAAAGAAATAAAAATAAAATATTGTGAAATAATATTAATGTGATAATGTGAATAAATAAATAATATGAATGAAAGAAATAATGTGAATAAAAAAATAATTGTAAATAATTAGAGCAATTAGAGAGAGTATTAGAGTAAGAGTATAAAATATTTTTTTTTGTAAGTGGAAGAATAAAATGATTAAGAAATGAGGTATTTATAGAAAAATTTAAAATTTTTTATTCTCAAAAATTTCAAAAAACTAGTTGTTATATAATTGTTATTTGGGATAATTATGTAATTTTATTTATTTATTTAACTTAAATTAAAAAAAAAATTTGCAAATGCAACGGTCAATTTAAAAATGACCGTTGCACTTGCAAATTGCAATTGCAACTAGTGCACATCCGGTTCACTAAACCGGAACTGTTGGTTTTGGTTCACCAAATAATGAACCGAATTGGAACCGCTCTCTTCAAGGTTCAGGTTTGGTTCAAGATCGGTTTCGAATTTGACCGATTTCGAACTGATTTTGATCGGTTTAGAATCAGTCTGATTTTGGTTTTGAACCGGACCGTGGCCAGGCTTACTCGTAGTCAAATTTATTGTAATATTTTCATATTTTTTCAATTATATCCTATACTTTCCTTTTATGTTAACCAAATTTAAAACTTTATATCAATAATACCTAACTCAAAATCGGAAAAAGAAAATGAAAAAGAAAAATTAATGTTATTTTCAACTATAAATTGCTAGCTCTTCATTCCACTTCACCATGTATATACTCTGGAACCATATTCTTCAAATTAATCATCAATGGCAACCTCCTCCAATCCCGAAATGAAATTGAAGCTTCTCTTCGACAAAAAAAACCAGAAAGTAGTTTTTGCAGAAGCAGGAAAAGACTTCGTCGATTTCCTATTTAGCCTAATGTCATTGCCATTAGCAACTGTGATTGCTTTATTATCAAAGAATAACATGGTGGGTTCCATAGGTAATCTTTATGAAAGCATTGAATCTCTTAACACTACTTATCTTCAACCAAACCAAAACAAAGATTCAATTTTAAAGCCAAAAGTTCCTGATGAAGCTAATTCCAACCGAAATGAGGTCATTTAGAATAGTTCACCTTTAGTTGAGTTTGAATAGAACTTATGCGACCTGTAAGAAGAAACAAGAGACACGTGGGCTAGGCGGGGAGCCTAGCAAAGCCACTCCGACGGTCAAGTTAGTGAATAGGCTCAAGGTAAGAGACTGAGAACAATATCAGAAAATTGCTTATGTTTGTGTTAGCCAGAATGCATGTACCTTTTGTTGGATTAACTTTGAGGTATTTATAGGAGATAGATTCTTACATGAGTTGAGTATGGATTTCCTTGACCGGTTCGAATATAAATTAGCTTGCTTTATAGTTTTAATCCGTTTCCTACTTGGATACGAACTAGAGGGCTCTTTATTTGACCTTGGTCAATGGGCTTGTAAGTATTTTATATTGGGCCAGACCCAACTTACTTTACTACCCAGTTCGGTATATTTTGTCCCTTATCAGTCACAAAATTCAATTTAGTAATTTTATCATGACAATTAAAAATTTTTGATGGTTTTACTTTAATTCCTATTGGATTTCTAAACTAATTCAAAATTCAATCAGTTTCTTACAATTGTGTGGAAGTCTCTTACAAACTCAAGAACTTTGTAAAAAAGAACTAACATAAGAACCAGTTATTTATATAAAAACATGAGCAATTTTGTTCGCTTATTACTTTACAAAAGAAATATATACACTATGTAACCTGTTGAGTATAAGTCTACAATAATTCAAAATAACGCCGAACTCAAAAATATTTAAAACTAAAGAGTGTAATTTTATACCCTGCGTATTGCGTGGACTATATATTATTTTTTTCAAAATTTATAATATAATTTTAATACTTATGAATAAATTAAATAATAAAATAATTTATTAAAATTTGAATATTCAATGTTAATTTTTAAATGAAAATTTCTAAATACTATATGCATAAATAAGTATGAGACTTATATAATTATATAACAATAATAAAATTATCTATGTTTTTATATATTATTGCAATGCACATCGATTTAAATATGTAGAATTTTTCGATTGTTATAGGTTTCTACTTCTTCTATTATTTTATTTTAATTTTATTCTTAATTCTATTTTTTTTTATATCTATGTTTGAGTTTTATTAGAATACTAATATATTTAGGTACATAAATTTTAAACATAGATTTAAGGTTACTTTATTATTAATTATTGTTAAAAAATAAGAATGATTCTCTTTAAACTAATAAACAATAACTATTTATTGAAATGAATAAGGAAAAAATATTCATTATTCCTTGAGATATAGTTTTCTAATGAGTTGATGTGAAATGAGAACATGAAAAAAAAATGTTAAAAATACCTCCAAACAATTAAAGGAATTACATTAGCAACCTAAAAAGCATATATTATTACTAATAACTAGTAAGATATAGTTGTACTTAATATTCATACATACTAAATTAATTGAATGAGAAATTTAATAATATGATACTCTCTCCGTCTCAAAATATTAATCGTTTAAAATTTCGGCATATTGATTAAGAAAATTATTTAATTGTTATAATTTTAAAATTAAAATATCATTTTTTTATTTTAATATAGAGAAATAAAAATAATTAATACAAATGTTTAGTAAAGGAATAAAGAGAGGGTAAAGTTAGAAAAAATAATAAATACCTTTTTAAAATTTTAAAACGATAGATATTTTGAAACAAAAAAAGAATCTCTAAAATGATAGATATTGTAAAACAAATGAAGTAATTTTTAACAAAATTTTCAAATAGCTCTTAATTTCTAAAATGACAGACAATTAAATAACTTTCTCTTAAGAAAGTTATTTAATTGTCATAATTTTAAGATTAAAATATATATTTTTTTTATTTTGATATAGAGAAATAAAAATAATTAATACAAATGTTTAGTGGAGAAATAAAGAGAGGATAAAGTTAGAAAAAATAATAAATATTTTTTTGAAATTTTAAAACGACAAATATTTTGAAATAAAAAAAAATCTCTAAAATAACATATATTGTAAAACAAATGGAGTAATTTTTAACAAAATTTTCAAATGGCTCTTAATTTCTATGGGAAGATAAAAACAATATTGATAGACAAAATTACCTCTAAGAAAGAAGAAGAAGAAGAATCAAATACAAATTGGTGATGATAATAAAGAAAAAAATTAAAATGTAAAAAAGACAATATCATATAAAACATTAAAATTGAAATTCTGTGGTGAAATTAGAAAACCAATCCATCCAAACAGTTAATTCGGTAAGAGTTTTTATTCATATAGGATGATGATTCATTCCACAACAAAAATTGAAGAATACCAAATACATACAAAGTACAAACATAACATCAAATTCACATCCATATTAATTAAATACTAAAATCTATATTATAAAAAGTAAAATTATACTTGTTGAATCCACCATTATATATAAAAAATAAAAAAAACCAAAATTTACAATTATCATTTAAAAAAAAATTACTCATAAATTCACCAAAACTGTTGGTTATGTTGAGCTCTTCCCTCCTGCTAATGAAAATTTTAATTTGTTTTTGGTCATTAAACCTCATAACTTTCCCATATTTTTTTATCCAATACCGTCAATAATATTAATTTATTTTTGGCTAAATATATAATTTAATCTCTGAACTTTATAAAAAAAAGTTTTATAGCACCTTGAACTTTTAAAATGACGTATTTAACCCCCTACACTTTCTAATTTTATATATATTCAACACTTCAATGCGTATATTAAAAAAAATTAAATCTCTTAATAGTCAAATTTAATAACTATCTACCTTTCTTCTTCTCTTTGACTTTAAATTTTGTTATTTCTCGTTTTAATAATATTTCTTTCTAATTGAATTTATTAATAATTTAACTCGCTATGATGCACGTAACCTCATGCGATCTGCTGTTTAGAATTTTTTGTGTTAAATATATATAAAATTAAAAAATTAAGGGGTTAAATAAACTATTTTAAAAATTTCTAGGGTTAAATAGATTATTTTAAAATTTTAAACTACCAAATACTTTTTTTAAAAAATATAACTGTGTCAAAATATGCATTATTTTTCTTCTTCTTTCAAGTACGCACCATGTACTTAATTCAACTTTTTTTTTTTTTTGAAAATAACTTTTAAGAATATAATTTTGACTTCAAATAACTTTTTTTTTTTATTATTTTTTATAGAAGGTTCAGAATCAAATTAATAAAATTGAAAAATCAAAATTTGATAATGTACGGAAATGGTCTCATTTTTTTTAGTTATTAGGTCTATTTATTGGTGATAATTAGAATTTATAAAAAGGAAAGTTATATGCAATAGGCTTGCTAAGGCCGTAGCCTGGGGGCCAAAACTAAGCTGGGGATGGAATTTAAGGCTATTGAAAGGAAGCTTACAAGGGCTAGGGGTCCCTTCCCTTTGCTACTTAGTGGCGTCCACTTTTAACAATTTTTATTTTAGCTTTTTCCCCATTTGTTTTTTTTTTTTTTTTTTTTTTTGGAGAAGTACTTTCCTTGTTTTTTTACCTTTTTAATCCATGACGGATCTAAAATTTCAATATTGCGGGAGTGAAAATATACATATAAAAAATAATTCAAAAAAAGTTAATTAAAATAATATTATTTAAATAAGATCAAATATAAATATTTATAATTTTAAATAAATAAAATAATATTTATCCTTATATTTTCAATTATAATAAAATTTTGAATTACAAATAGATAATTTTGAAGATAGTATTTGAACATAATAAAATGTGGAAGAAATTAAAGAAAATGTCTTAGTTCTTAGCATCAATTAAAGAAACAGAACAAAAGCCTTGATGAAATTAAATTTGAATCCTTATTTTTGCTTAATTTCTTATTTTTAAAAAATTATAAATAATCTCTCAACTTGTCCCTGTCTTCCTTTTCCTTCCTCCATAAGTATAAATGTCGAAAAGACCATACTTTGTTCTACATAAAGGAAAAAGACACAAGGAATATGCAATAAAAGAATCAAGAAAAGTGATACAGAATCCCATAGAATATACCCATAAAATCATACTAAAACAATATATATTATATAATTACAGCATGTGATGTGATCGTAGGATTCTCAGAAAACACAATCAAAAATCAAATTATAAAAATCTAATTAAAAATGGCTGCAATCCCAAACTTAAAACCCAGCTAGAAAGCTGATCTTTCCTGATCTTGACCAAGAAGATCATCAGAAATTGCTATTAATTTAAATAAATAAAAAAAAAAGGGTTATTTCTCTTCTGTCTTCCAATACATTAGAAAATTAAATTACTAGTGGACTGTAATTAAAATCACACTGAAAAGCTGAATTCACATTAATATTATAAGTAGTGGAGTTTGGGGGAATAATTAAGTTAAATTCATGCATGATTATGGACAGTCATCAGTACAACAGATAGTTGTTTATCTAGTATGACATTCATTCATGAATATTTGAAAAAATGAATTTAAGATGTACCAAAAAAAAAAGAATCTTTGAAAAACAATTGATTCAGAAATATTATGGGCATAATTTAGATTCTCTTACTGGCTCTATATAGAAGATTCTTACAGTGCTAGTTTACCATTGCACAGGGATTGCCATATCTTGTATGAGTTGAAGAGTCAGTATCAGAAACTGTAGAGAGTAAATAATGCGGATCACATGCTTAAATCAGAAAGTGTGTGAACCCAACTTGTTTTCATTGCAAAGTACATTCTTCAAATAGTTAGGTCGCACATGAACCACACCAAGTAACCAGAAAGTGAGTGGGTAGCCATAACCCATACATTCTTCTTCTTCTTCTTCTTCTTCTTCTTCTTCTTAATTCCTAAGTCAAATTCTTGTTTGTTTCTATTAAAAGATTGTCCTTTTCTGGTAATGAACATATTTGATATGTTCTACATCAATCCTATATTCACTTATCATTATTCTCTTGTGAATGCACAACCTCTTCACATATTTATATTTGTTAATTTAGCTCTGGCAGGAGTTCAAATTTATATAATCTTATAGTTCTAGAAATGAATTTATATACACATTTATTGATCAGATATCGATTAAAGTTCAAATTCGTGATCTCACAATTTTTATACACTAAATCGAAATTCATCGGTTAACCGTGTGAAATTTCTGACCAACTTTCCTGCCAAATTACCATTACCATTAGAAAACACCAATTATTTAATCTGCCTTGTAAGGCATCCCCTTTGTGTTGAAGAACATCTCTAGATAGCTTAAAATTAAATGCCCCAATAGATAATTAATCAACTCCAACTTCAGCATTTTATTTTAACTAATGATCACCACTTTCTTCTATCAAGATTCCAAGACTTTACAGGCAATCAAGACCAATTACCAAAATAGCAACGAATGAATGGTATCTCTACCATAATAATTAGTTAATTACCCAAATGGGAAACCTAGACTAAATTAGCACAAACTATAGCCAAGTAGGCCTGCTCAAAACGCAGGGCGAAGCTCAAGTCAGGTCAGAATTCTTTAAACTTGGCTCGAGTCTAGTATACTTCATATGATAAAGATATTAATATTTTTACTAATTGACATACCGAAGTAAATCAAATGAATAGAATCTAAAAAATCAAAATCCTATGTTCAAACCTGACATTTTTGCAGATCAATTATCGAAACTTTTAAAATCACTAATTCGATGAATAAATGGAATAAATATAAAAAGCCCTATTATTATTAATTTGCAGTTCAAAAATGATAACTGTAAATATCAATAATATTATCGAAACTTTTAAAATCAGCTTAGCTGCCCAGAACATCCTCTTACTTAAAATCAGCACTATACAGCAATAACAGAGAGCTTCTAACCAAACATTTAGAGCTTATTTGGTACACCTTGAAATCAGAATTTAAGTGGAATATGATTCTAAAACCTTAAACATCTATTTCGAAATTTAATTTTTTAAATAATTAAATAGAATTTATTAATTAGCTTAATAATTATACTTAAAAATATATATCATATCAATAAAAATTAGAATAATTCTAATTATTCTAATGTTAAAAAAAAGAGAGAGAGAAAACTTTAATTTATTTGTGTATCAAAGTAAAAAATGAAATTCTATTCTTGGAATAGGATTCTATTCCCAATCATATGGTGTACCAAACATACCCTAATACAAACAATTAATTAGTCCCTAGTCACAACTAGTTATTGTAGCCAAGCCAATCACCATTGAGCTTTCATTCCCAGGCATTTAACTGATACAAATTACAAATCCAGCAACAGGGACATAAATGTATTTTAAAATATACATGTATGTATACAAGGCAAAAATTCCAAGTGCATAATAAGGAACATGATATGGATGAAATGCAGAAGATAACTATAGCATCAGATTAAATATGATATTCTTCTATCATAGCTTTGTTACATTAAAACATATAGTTCACTTGCACTATAATTTACTAATCTTTGGCATTTATTCCTATCTATTAACACAGAACAAAATTTTGGATGCTGCCTAAATCTATATGATTTAGAGCTAAATACATCGGTAGAAAAAAGAGGAAAAAATTTCCTTCCAGCTAACAAGCCTAGCGAGCTTCTAAATACAATACATGATTATTATACAGAGAGTTATTGATACTGATAATATTATCTGCTTACCAGCCATAGATGGGATTTTCTACTTGTGGTGGCAAGAGATGCAGGTCTTTACAATGCTGCTTGTCATAGTCCCGTGTCCCAGGTATTGCTCCGGTACACAGTCTCAACAACTCATTCCCCGTGAGACAATAATGGGCAAATGCCAGCCCTCCATCAACCATCTCAGACATATTAGGCAAGGAAACTGCTTTCACAATGTTCTTTCCATTAGTTTTGCCCAGTTTTGCATCACCCTTGTCATCGTTTAAGATTTTGTCAAGCTCAGAATATTGCACAAATCTCTGGGTCGCTGCCTCCCATGAGAGATTATGTCTTTGCTCAGGTGTAAGAGGCTGAGGCTCATTTTCTAATGCTTCCTTCACTTTTGCAACAAAGTCCTCAGATGTCTTGTAAGTCAAACAATTTGGAAATGACCTGAAGAACTCATTTGATGGGTGGTCTGCACATATAACAAATTTTCCCATTGCAAGTGCCTCGGCAGTAGCTGTGCAGAGCACATCACTCACACTAGGATTTATGAAAACTTTGTACCTTCAAGCAGGGAAGAAAATGTTAGAAAAAAATAGAAAAACAAATAAATAAACACATAAAACCATCCAGACAAAAGGATTTGTACATAGTTCTTCAATCGTACAGTCCTTACAAATTCCAAAATAGGGAACATTTAGGACATGTTTGGTATAAATGAATTAAAATTTTGTGGAATTCATTTGAAATTCCATGTTTTCATGTTTGCTAGGAAATAAATTCATTTTACTCTTCTATTCAATTATATGAAACTCAACATAACTAAATTAAATTCTATCATTTATAAATGAATTCTATAGTTCAAATTCATTTATACCAAACAATGGGTCTAGTAGGCTAACTCAGAATGAGTATTGACATTTTTCTCCCCCTAAAATTATAGTTCTTCAGTTAAGCAACGAAATTATAAAGTTTTTCGAAATAGTATCCTCTCCTCTGAATGCAATTTTCATTGATCAGATAAAAGCCTATGGTTCCCATCAGATACTTACCCGTGAAGAGAATCATCTGCATGGTCTCTCCCTTTGAGGAAGTTGACTTTCAAATCCAACCTTTTAGCTGCATTTTGAACTTCATGTGCATCCTCTCCATTCCCAAATACATCCAATTTGAAGCCATTAAGCTCATTTTTGTGCTTCCCTAGCAAATCTATCAACTCCCTGTATCCCTTGGCCCAGACCATCTTGCCTAGGAAATACGCTCCTTTTGAGAAGGCTTGCTTCCCAAGTTCCTTTTCTGCAGCAACTTTTTCTCCAATTTTCAAGAACTTTGGATTCACACCATGAACATTGCAAATCACAGACTTGGGTAAATCTTGGGTGGCCGGAGAAAGCCGAAGAACCTGAATTTTGAACACAAATTTTAGTTCATATAATAGGACAAACACTCCAAGGCTTAAAATAATTAATAAAGAACCCTTATAAACAAGAAAATTTTACCGAAGTCATCTTCCTTCAGCCAACTATTTAGTGTAAGCCATATAAGAACACAACTTAAAAAATAACGAAAGGTCAGCAAGGAGAATCAGGATAAAAAATTAGGCCAATTTACCTTGTGACAGTATGCACGGGTAACCCAATTATTTATGTGTTTCACAAAGAAAGCTTGGAGAGCCCCATTTCTTTCTCTCTTGATGTACTCTAGGTAATTTGTGTGGACAATACCGACAACATGGTTGAACTTATCAGTCCAGCGCTTACCATGGTGATACCAATTCAAATGTTCTGGTTCTTCCAGTATAGCAATGTCAGCATCCTTTGATGGAATAAACTGAGAAGTATCTCCAGCAGGGATTATGCTTCTCCGTTTTTTCGAGAACTAGAAAGCAATGAGAACAAAATTGTCACATGTTGCTCATAATTAGTCCTATGCAATTGACAGTGCACAATCTAATTATCAACCACCTACCTTTCCTGGATAAAAGGAGATTTTAAAATCAGCCTTAAAGCCAATCCTATCCTCAAGCCAGTTCCGGATATAATTCTCCTGCTCTTCTGGAGAACTAAAAGTGAGATTGTTGGGATAAACTAGTTCTTGATCTGACTTGCAAAGCCATGGAACCAACAAAGTGACCTTTTGTTTTTCAGACTTTGCTAAATACGCTGCTCGAAAAAGTGGATTTACAGCAGTGCCAGTCATCCATGGAAGACTAGCAGTTGTGACAATGGCAACATGCCTCCTCCCATCTGATGGGATATGCTTTGATATGTCAGTCCAAAAGCCACCTTCATAACAATGCCCTGTACTTTGAAGGACACTAGCTATCCTTAAATCCAGTTCATCATTCACATTCTCATTATCCAAGAAGGAGGATTCTCCTGTAGAAAGTGATCGGAGTAAAAATTGATTCTTGCGTTTGCTGCACAAGCTTTCAACTATCTTGTCACATATTTCTGAAACCATATTAAAAACACAATTAAAATTTAATAGCAGTTCTGTCAACCAATATAAAGCAAGCATGTTTTCAAGAAATAGGTAGGCTATGGCACAAAGCAAGTAATTAGCAAAATGTATACATGCATAATTTACTCAAAGTAAGGAAAATTGGTTCTCCTGATTGTTCAGCCATTAATCGATTCTAACCCATTTTCTTCAACCTTTCTCTTCTGGTGCAATCAGTGTGATAATTATACACATCATAGAAAAAAGGAAAAAGAGGATTGGTGGAAGAGGGTTTATTAACAGTTGCAAAACCCTCCAATAATATGTTAATATTGCCACCTTAGCCTAGTTATAATCCTAAAAAAAATGTCTGCAGACTGTCCTATCCATCCACTCCCCTCCCCTGCCCCCAGACAGTCACTGTCCTACAAGAAGATGAACCCAGAAGCAGTACATCAGCTGATTTTCTGACAAGACAAGTGACAGAAAATAAACCTAATTTTCATTAGGTCATAGAGAGAGTAAGATGATGTGAAAAGAACAGAACATAAAGATCAAACACTCAGCTACCAGGCTGATTTTCTGGTTGAACAACTAGAAAAAGAACAAGGAATTTGCTATGTTATGCATCAATATCTACTATATAATTTTTTTACAGGCTTACAGCCCCTGTTATAGAAATAAAAACCCTAATAAAAACAGATTCCAGATCTTAAGAGAAGTCCAATCACTGCCATCCAAGATTTACATTATTAAAAGGGCAGAAAGAATGCAAATACCCCTAATTTTAAAAGCTGCAACAGTTGCATAAACAGTACTGCCAGTCTGCCAAAGTAAAATCTCTTTTTTAAAAAAATAATAAATACTTACTCCTGCATCAAAAAGAAAACATCCTAAACATTTTTTGAGAATCAAAAATTAAAACTTGATATCCAGAATGCAAACAAATCAGAGTCATAATATTCGAAATGCATCCACCACAATTTTCCTTTCTACCCAACAAAATCAACAACCATTAAAGTTGGTACAATAAAGCTTCACTTGTATTGACGAAGATTATTTAGTCAACATCTTCCTTTTATACTTTTCACTACATCTAAACATGCACACCAAGTCAATGCAGAAAAGCATAAACTCAAAGATACAAGAATATATACAGAAAATATAAGGAACCAATAACAATGGAGCAGTAAATAAAATAGCATTAACCAGGAATTATAAGTCCCATAGTAAAGAGAGAGAAAGAGAACTAATAATTATGCATTTACTCTTGAATCAATACACGTTACTTGCCTCTTCTAACACCAAGTTGATCCAAAAATGGCCCCGATTGCCTAACAAAATAGGCCAACAATTCCGGTACATCCAATGGTGGTACTTCCTATATCAGATAGAGACAACCAATCATTCAGCACAGTACCTTAAATTAATTATAAAAAAAAGGTTCCACTTTTTACATTCAAATAAACATTAATCAATAAAATTCCAAAAGGATTGTACAATTAACTAACAAAAATTTGCCTGTTTCACAGGAAACCATTTGCAAATGTACCCATAATCAAGAAATTAGAACCCAAATGAACATTTTATTTACCCCTATAATAGAAAGAACTGGAGTAACAAAACCAAATAAACGTTTACTGAACTTCAATTGAAGCACAGTATAAGAAAACCCTTGAACTGCAGAAAATTGAATATTATGAAAATTGAGAATAGGATCCTCTTCCCATATCTGTGCATCAAAACCCCAGCACAATGGCATCTCCTAGAAATATTCACCGGCGGCTAACAAACCAAAAGCTAACGCAGGGTAGTCACAACAGCATATGCAGTTATGATCACAAATGCACATAGATGTCATTTTTTAATGCCCAACACAAATTTGAATGCAAGACCATTTTATAGAGAAGTACACATCCTAGCATCAAATACATTTATACTTTATAGTAAAAGGCCAGAAAAATGGCTACCTGTAAAAGAAAAAAAAAGAGAGAGAGAGAGAGAGAGAAAACAAAATGATAAAGAGAAAGAAAACATTTTTTGTACACCCAAAACTACAATAAAATGCTAATAGTGTTTGACCCCTGACCCTCCTAGCTCCTACTATAAAATACCATTACTGCCAAGAACTTCATTTTATAAGACATATAAAACCATCCAATTGCAAAAACAGCTTTCACACTTATCACTTAGAATGCACGAAATTTACCACCTGCCATGCACTAATTGTGCATGCCATTAGATGCTACACCAGACATGATAATGCATTTAATGCATGAAACAAATTCTTCCAGAGGCACCTGGCAGTAGAACAAAACATTACATGCTAGTGAAGGGGATAGGCATGTAACAAATTAGAGTTGAGATCAAAGACTAAATGTGTTGGACATCTAACCTTTGATTCTTGAGGCTCCCGCATTGCTTTCTGCAAAAATAGATAGATACTTCATTAAAAGAATGTGTACAGCTTGTAATCACCAAAATGAATGGAAATGTAAATAAAATGAGAGTCAACAATTTTTAACATTGATATTGTTCATCTAAATCTTACAAGCTAAGATATTCAATGTCAGACCAAACACCAATTTGAAATCATTAGAGGCAGAAGCCTATACAAAGTTCCATGCAACAGCTTAGATTAGTATTATTTCCAACAAAAATTAGTGTTTTATAAGAAATACAAAGACAAATCACACATACACAAACATAGGGATCAAGAGACCACATCAGTCATGGAAAAATCTATAAACTACTTTTGGACTCTTATGATTTCAAGCCAGCCCTTTATCTTTGTCTACTGGACCCTTCACTTTGAACTACCCATGCAGAACACTTTCACACCAATTCACACATACACAAACATAGGGATCAAGAGACCACATCAGTCATGGAAAAATCTATAAACTACTTTTGGACTCTCATGATTTCAAGCCAGCCCTTTATCTGTGTCTACTGGACCCTTCACTTTGAACTACCCATGTAGAACACTTTCACACCAATAGGAAACTAGGCATCAGACAATCTATGATAAGTTAAAATCTCCCACACATTAATGGATTTAATGCTTGGACATGCAATATACAACTTTGCAGAGCATAACCCTTAATGACAAGGCTGCAATAGGCCTAGTTTTTCTTAGGACCTATGAGTTACCACAGTTTGAATTGGATCCCAAAGGCTTACTATTCACTCTCATAATGCCCAAACAATATCATGAACACTAAAGAGTTGGCTTTTTGGCTATTACTTAAAACCCAAGTAATTATTGATAGTAAACTTCAGCTTTTACTTGAAGTGTTTTCAGGCTCAATTAACAGCATCAAGTATTTTTAGACAAAGTTTCACCTGAGGCTACAATTCCAAAAAAGATTTCTTGATTTGTTTCTTAACTGTCTTAAGAGTGTACATCAATAACCTACGGGTGAAATTAAACTTTGTTACCAAACTTGGTACTTCTAACCAAGAACTGAATAAATGAGTAAGGACTAATAAATCCCTTCATTCTTATACCTTTTTACTTGTCAAGACAACTCCAAATTAAATACCTGAATTTCGTAAGACGCTTATTCTGCATATAAGCATCAGAACTCAGAATCTTACAAACCATTAAAGGATTCTATAAAGTCTTCATCTAATGACTTGCTTAAACTAACAATTCAAACAACTTCAGAAGTAACTAAAACCATAACACCAACATGTAAACAACTGACTAAGAGAGAGACAAAAATACTCAGTTAATTTAGAGTAAAGATTAACATACCAAGCTGGATTTCAATTTCTCCACAAACTCATTATTCTTAAAGCCCCCAAAAATCTCCACAGACTCACTCTTCTTCTCCAACTCCCTCAACCTCCTCTTAAACGCCCTAATCGGCTCCCATTCCCCAAACTGCCCACCTTCCTCTTTCCACTCCCCCCAAAACTCCTTAAACCTGACAGGCCTTCTCCATCTTCTAACCCTATCAAACTCCACAATCCCATCTCTATCCCCATCCTCCGCCTCCGCAACTATCGCATTCCTTATAGCCGACAAATCAATCCCTAACTTGGCCCTGGGCCCCCACTTCTCCAATACTCTTTTACTAATCTCGGGAGCCGAGTAAACCCTGCGAAACTCAGATATCTTCGGCTGCAATTTCTTAACGAAATCAATTTCAGTTGGCGTGGATGACCTAAACGAACCTAAATTGGAGGCGGAATTGAAGAAGTTCTCGAGTTCTCTATCAAAGGAATTAGCGAGATTCTTAAACGAGTTAGCTCTAGCCCGCATGAGTTGAAGATCCGCGTCAGCCGAGTCACGGACCTCTCGCCATCCTTTAGAAATGAAAGCAAAAGCTGAAGTCGAAGGTTGTGCGTCGCCGTCCATGGTGGATTCGATTAGCAAAATTAGGGTTTTGAGTTTAATAAAATTAGGGACTTTATTAGCAGAGAGCTGTGGAAGAGAGAAAGAGCAAAGACATGGGCATAGAGCTCTGTGGAGTACGTGTATTTTTAACGGTTATGATTTTTTCCCATTTTTTGGTGGGTTTTTTCTATAATTCTCTAGAAGTGGACACGTGGATTAACACGTAGGTTTGAATGGGTAGGGAGAGATTTTGGCGGGTGCTGACTTGGACGAATCACGTTGGATGATGGCGTGGCGTGGCGTGAATTAATTGGTTGAGGAAGGTTCCAATGCGATGAATATTCTCCTGTGAGGCTTGACGAATATGCTACTTCTTGGGAAAGATTTGAGCCTATGGGGTTTTGGACTGTCTGTGTACGTCTGTATGGAGATTGATGTGATCGAGACCACGTGGACGTTGGCAGTTGGGCAGAAATGTGACATTTATTATTTGCCTTGTTTTTTCTTTTTTGAAATTAAAAATTCAAATCCTTACAATCCCAAAAAAAAAAAAAAAAAAAATTCCCTTTTAATGAATATATATAATTGTAACTAGGCGAAAGAAAGAAACCAAGTCTATACTATATATATGGATCACTTATCTCCCACGAGGATTCCAATTCAGATAGATCTATTAATAGAAAGAAAACTAAATCCTAAGGGAGAGTCTTCATCATCGATCCGCTGCTTTTGAATTATTGTTATAATAGAGGATGAAAACTCTTGCTTATCGATGTAATTTTCTTTCAGTTGGCTTAAATGTAATGTTTTTGTTATGGCCTTATCCGTCACTGGTGCTGGTGCGACTCTTGGTGATGATGACAGAGCTCTCTATAAAGTGTTTTAGAGTTAGGAGCATTAGTGGAATAGATAAATTTGTACATACCTTGGGTCTAATTTTTGTATAGACTTTCAATTCAAGTTAAAAATTTTCTTTTAAGGACAGGTTGTTTATGGACTATAAGTCTATTATGTTTATTCCTATCTGTTCTTTACTTGTTATAATTCCTTTCGTTGTATTGATTTTGGGCTTCTAGCCCTTTTAATGCTAGTCTACTTTCTTTTCGGCCAAAAAAAAAAAAAGAAAGAGGATTAGATCATGTCTATGCTGGTAATGTTCAAAGAGAGGAAGAAAGATGAATGCCTGTCTCTGCTTCACCATGAGGCTTTCATCTCTAGTTCATGAGATTTTGTTTAATTATGGAAAATAAAGCCTGTTTTTAAAAAAAATATTTCAAGAAAATAAAAAATTAGAATTTGGTATTTAGTTATCAAAATTTTTTAAATGAAAATTTTGAAAATAATTTTTCAAGTTTTTTAAAATTACATTATATTATGGAAAACTATTTTATAATGTTTTCTACTCTCCTTTAAAATAAATAATTATACAAAAAAGAAATCTTATAAAAAAATAAAAATGAAAGAATAAAGAACGTTTTAAATGAAAAGGAATCTTAATATATTTTTTAATTTTTAATTTAGAAATGAAGATATAAAAAATTGAGAAATGAAAAAAAAAATTAGAAAAAAAAAATAAAAAATATTTCCATAATTAAACAAGGTATTAACATTCACATGGAAATTTGTTTCTAAAACTATGTTTTTCTTTATCTTCTCGACACTTTTGAATGTAAAAAATGTTAAATAATAAAAATAAATTTAGCAAATTTTCTAGAATTTCTCTTTAATTTATCTTTACCATAAAATAAAATAAAAATTAAAATTAAAATTAAAAAAAGGGTTGTCAATGGGAAAAAAATAAAAATTTAAGGATTTAATGTGAAAAATAAAACTTTAATAGATAAAATATGATAAATTAATGGCTCTCTTAATGAATTTTTCATTTAATAGATGAGAAATTTTGTAAACTATTTTTTATTATAAAAATACCTTTCAATTTCAAGGATTTAGACTCTTTGCCAAACAAATGAAACCATATATATATATATATATATATATATATATATATA
>CATKHJ010009390.1:0-43608 GCA_949750685.1 Vernicia montana | reverse complement strand
TATTATTTTAAAATTTTTTAATTTTATTAATTTAAATTATGAATATATTATTTAAAAAGACTATAATTTTATATTTTTCATATATTTTTTATATTTTATTAGTGTAAATTATTAGTATATTGTTCTTTACATTATTTATAACAGAGTTCTTTTTTTTAATATATTTAGAACATTATTGATAATCTTGACAAAAGTCATTTCTTTGTAAAAAAAATTTGTTTGTAGACGTAAATTATTAATTGAATTTTATATTATGGCTATATTTGTCTTCAATAGTGCGCAAAACAACCAAGATCCTTCATGACACTTTTTTTTATTGTGATTAGTTAATCTTGTGGTCTATTTATTTTTTTTATATTACTTTATTTGCTTAGAGTAGGATGGGATTTTTTTTTTTTATCATCTTATTCATCTTGAATAATGTGATTTTTTTCCCTCATGAATTAATAAAATAATATTGATTTATCAAAAAAAGTTTAAAATTTTTAAGTCAAGACAGTATTCTATTAGGAATTTATGTAACTTAATTATTGTTATTATGCATTATTTATAAATATGTTATGTAATTTGAACTTTTATAATTTAGATTATATTTATTGATTTAATGTATTATATTTTGGATGTTACAGTATATTTCTTATTGATTTGGATTAGTTTGCTAATCCTTTTTGAAAATTCACGGTAGCGACGGCCGATTCAATCCAATTCGATCTGATTCAGTTCGATTTCGTTACACCGATTTCGATACCAATACGATATGTAAAACCGTTATTTAAAACCCTGGCTGGAACCACCGTTGGTACTGTCATTGGAGAGCTTGCGCCGCCACTACTACTGGGTACCAGAGCTGGTGAGAAAGCTTCATCTCGAGGACGGAATGGCCATGGATAAGCTGGAGAAGATGACACTTGACCACCGGAAATGGGTGCTGGAATTGGAGCTGCCGCTGGTGGTGGTGGCAGTGGTCGTGGAGAGACCTTTATGGACAGCTCACATTTCAGAATTAAAGAATTTGTACATAACATCTTCATACCCTGAGCAGCTAGAACACCATCAACACTTCTCCAGTGAACCAATTCTTGTACCAAAGTCTTCTTCACTTCATATCTTCCTGGAGGACAATCTCCACAAGCTTCACCAAATAATTATCTTAATAGTCCATATCTTGGTTCTGGTCCACAGATGGCAATATCTTTACCAAACCTCTCTTCCTTTTCTAGTTCTCAGCTTCAGTTTGCAGGCTCACATAATGGATCACCTCATTTTGGCGGAAATTTGTCACAAATTTCTTCTGGTCTATCTGCAAATGGTCGGCCACCAAACCAGTGGGTTAACCATCCAGGTTTATATCATGAAGATCATCCTAACCGTTTGAACAATATATTGCAGCAGTAATTACCTCATATCTTGATTGCAAGATATAAGCGAGCCACTATTGAATGTGAAGTAGAAGAAACCAGGTCGTGATGGATGCCATTTTATTTTTTTTTATTATAAAGATTTATTTTTATTTTCTCTGTATCTTTTATTTTTTGTATTATTTTTTTGTTTTTTTCCTTTTCCTTTTTGAACAAGAAGAAAATATACAGGAAGACAATTTCTCATTCATGAACAATATATTCCTTTTAGCCTGAGTTTTGTGGAATTTATGGTAGAATGGAAAAAATTTAAAGGAAAATGAAAGAATATTTTAGTCTTTTTATATATTTTTAACGCTAAAAATGAAGAAATGAACATTTTATTTGATGGAAAAAACTAAAGAGTTAGTTTTTTAAAATGTAGAGACGAATTCATTAATTTCACTAAAACTCAAGAGTTAAATAGTATTTTACCCATTTTTAAAGAGAAATTTGTAGGTGATACAAAAAATTGAACCCCGCAACTACAAAACAAGTATTCAATCACTTTATTACTGTTCCCATGCATAATAATTTTTCTCTTTGTATTTACTTCCAAGCACTCGAAGACATAGATGGTGTTTGGATTATGCATGAAAGTGCAGCAGTGAGGTTTATACCTTCTGTAGCATGTAGTTAATTTTCTCGTACAAGAAGAAAAGGCAATTATTACCTACATTTACTTAACATTAAACAGATGGCACACAAAGAATTCCTAACTTTAAATCCACTTTGGACATGCTATGAGTCTATTTGACAGTAAAATTGAAAACTGCTTTTCAAAAGAGTATCATTTTAAAATTGTTAAAAAAGCTTTTAAGATAATATATCAAATTCACCTAAACTATTTTTAATGGCCTCTAAAAATCATTTCCAACATTGTACTTTTCTTAATAACAATGCAAATAGCAAATATCATACAAACTCTACATATAACAAATTTTATGTATTATTTTAAATCTGGACAGATTATAATTTATCAGCGGATTAGTCACCTGATTATTTGAATTCAACTTACATTCAGCATCTGGTGTCCTGGGGGCAAAAGGTACACCACAATCTCAAGTGAGCCTGCATCAGACATGGTCTCATTAAAAGATGAGAGGGGATCAAATGTCCACCCAAGCGATTTAATAAGCACCATCGCATCAGAATGTGACTTCTATCATGCTTTTCTATTGAAACAAGAGTTAATTTTACATTTTAGCAGTCAAAATTGAAACATAATGTTACATTAACACATACTGAAACTACTACCTTTTCATTTGCAAATAGAAACATTTCATACAACACCAAATAAGAAACATGAAAGAATTAGAATCGATCAAAAGAAAAAGGACTTATCAGAGACTCTTCAAGTTCTCGAAATCCTCGGTATACAGCCTCAGTCTTGCTTGATGGAAGCGGCAACCTCCTTACCTCTGTCATGTACCTGTTATCCACAATTCATCAAGAACAGAATACTTGGAATGAGAAGATGAAATGTTCAGATTTTTTTCCCCTAGTAAAACCAGATTTTGTCAAGAGAATTCCAAAACGGAGGATAAGATATCCTCCATTCCTCCTCTAAAGGAAGCAAACAGAATCAAACACAAGGAGCAATAATTAACAAGCAGAAAGGACAAGTTCACCTGTTTGCTGCACTTGTGATCTTATCACAAATCCCTTGGTTAATGACTGTTGTTTGCTCCTGTGAGAATGCTCCACCCAATATAAGGGAAGCTCCACTTGTAGTTGTACCCATCCTCTGTGCAAATACAGACATTGCCCACTCTCTAAGTACCACCAGCACTGATCGGAGAAGGCGTAACCTAAGGTTGGGAGAGGGCAAAATAGCTCCATTTGATAACAACTGATCATAAGCATTCAGTACAGGCTCGGTTGCACCCTTACAAGCAGCAAGAAGAGCTCTTGCTACGTCTTCATCACCAACAGATTCAACTCCTGATTCCAACCTCTCCTGCAACAATGAAAAACAAATTATCAATAAAACATGGCTGAACCAATGCTGACCAAACAGAATAAGGAGCCAAAAATGTAAAAGTTCTAAACAAACAGAAAATAGATAGCAAAGCACATAAATATATATGGGAATTAAAGCATACCAGAGCAGCCTTCTCAAGGTGAAGACATAAAGTGTCTAAAGGTAAAACAGCCCCATCTCCAGGATATATATGGGAACCAACCCTCTTCAATACTGAACAAGCTTCAGCAATGCCACCCCTCGAAAGAGCTTGATCAATTAGTCTAGCCCAGGTTTCTCTTACAATGCTGCTATCAGCATCACCAGAATAATTTGCAAAATAAAGCATCTCCAAACATATCTGAAAGGGTAAAACAAAAGGAAAGGTGAAAAATCCCATTATATATTTGGACAATAAGATACCCCATAGCATAGTTATTTTATTTAAGAATGATTTTTATGCCAACACAGAAATATGATAAAGTTTCTCTCTACCAAACTCTATAACATCCAAAGGGGAACTGCTGCGGCAGAATTACATAACTAGATAAAAAAGATAAGAATCCATGGTCCATCTTCCTATCTTCTATCGATTCATATCATCCTCCTCAACTGTCCTCTTATTTTACTAAACAATGGCCATCAAGGCCACATTCTGCAGTAACACTTCCAAAGCCAGGGGAAATAGTAGACAACTGAAGAAAAAAATATATATTTTGACTCAAGTTTTGTACCTTCAGTGCTTCAAATCAACTGCAGGCAATTACAAGAAACTAAGGTTCTGAACCCTACAAACTCATATCCTAAGACAAGACATCCAGAAATGGCTGAAAAAATGGAGGATGGATACACAAGGGCATCATGATTAATTTTTTTTTTTATTCTCATTAGATGATAATAGAGAGGAATTAGTGAATTCATGCAACACAGAAGCAGTAACTAAGACAGAGAGAAACCTAAACAATTATGAAGTCATCAGCTTGGTAAGAGAAACAGAGCCATCATCTGCGCTATATGAGAAAGGAAGAATAAATAATGTCTAAACAACTATGTAGGCATCAGCTTGGTAAGAGAAACAAAACAATCCTCTGTGCTATATGAGAAAGGATGATGGATGATGGATGATGGCAACAGATATTAGGCTCTAGTAACTTGATAAGAATCCTACCTGTTAAACAACCAATTAATCTAAAAGCTTCAACTGTTAGAGAATGGTAACAACAATATCTTCAACACTCCCCATGACATGAAGGCCTTAGTCCCACTAATTGTGGACCCAATGCACAGGGGAAAAAATAGGAGATCTTGATGTTTGAAAATAGAGGTTCTGCTCTAATTACTAATAACATTAAACAACCAATGATATGCTTATAGTTATTCAGCTGATTCATTTGAATCATTCAGTGCTATAGCAGGTTAGATTCATTTGAAATCTTCATACCACTTGTCTGTTAAAGCCTCATTCTTGGACACTACATTTGCAAGACTTGTATCACTCTCCTCTTTAAGAAGAGAGAGTATCCCTGAAAAAAGCAAAGGATCTTTCTTTCATGGACCGAAGCCAGAAAACTAAAGTTACATCATTGGCATGTTTCCATCTTATCAACAAATATATACAAGTGTATATATTAATTATACCAAACAATGAGAAGTCCAAACTCCAAGCAATGACTTAGAGATAAATAATCCAAACATTACCAATAATTCAAGTGTACAAGCATACTTCAAATTCAGCCACTTTAGGAATCTTCCATATTTGAAGTGCATTAGTTTGTGAATTAAAACATCAGGAAAACAGTAAAAGGAGACAGAACTATATCAGACAATATGCCTTGAACACTCAAGGAAATGATATAAGGTTGGCCACGAATCACCAGAAGCAGATATATAACAGTTTAACTTTGTATGGAACAGATGCAAATTCATGGAAATCATTCAATAGTTTAGTTCCCATAACAGTTGAGGAGAAAACAAAACAAACCAAAAGACAGACAGTGGTCTTTGTATTTAGGGACCAGGGACCTCTGAAGAAACTGAATTGGCTAATAAAAATCTTTATCATGATGAGTTATATCATAAAAAATTATCCTTGATAGTCTGAATAGCCTTTCAATGGTCTGATAAAGAGAATGAGAAAGCCAGAGATGTACCTCCCAGAGTTCAAAAGGAACTGCATATTCATTATATAGTTGAGTTATGCTTTTCAAATCCAATGATAGCTCTTTGGCTTTCTCTGCTGCAACTTTGGCGTATTCTGCATTGGCATTGTTTTCAGGAGCCAACCCATTTTGGGCAGGCTCAGACATGCTAGATGAAGATTCTAACCTTGAAGCTATGGCCTCCAGTTCCTCTTTTATTTTTATTTGAAACCGAAGAACCACAAGCTTCCCTTCAAGCAAATCTAGCAATCCGTCCAACGCACCCACACCCCTCGTGGAACCTACCAGACCACCGTTTTCACTTGCATTCTTAGCCTGTAGAACGGCATTGCTTAGATATTGGCGCCTGATATTTGACAATATGAAATGAATTATTAGACACTAACTGCTTAATGGAAAGGAAAAAATTTTGAATTGGAGAATGAGGCATATTTGTTATCATAACATGGTTCTGATTAGCATCGACAGAGGGAAAGTCCCAGGGAGATAAAAAATACAGAAACAGATAAATTTGAGAGAGACTGCTGACCTCTGTTCAAGACTAGGAACATCTCTTGCATCAGCTGAGCGTCTTTCAGCCAGTCTTAGCAATATGTGAGCTGCAAGCATATGCTGCCGCTTCAAGACATAATACCGTGCCAAAAGATCAAAGTATCTTGCTTGATTAGAAGTAAGGGGTGCTCCTGAATGACCAGTGGAAGAAGTTGCAGATGTTGCTGCAGAAACAGCTCGGACCTATGAGACAGAAAATAAAACGTAGATAATGTTAAGAGCATCTGCAGAAATGCATTAAGTTCCAAATATCTACCAAGTTTAGACAATATCCACTAAATTAAGATCCAAAAGGGGACCATTGCATGATAACAAATCTCAACTTTTATTAGACAGCCTTTACCTCTTGTAATGGTCCACGGCCAGCATTTTGCAGAAAAGGCACTAAATCAGGACCTCCATACTCCAACAGCTCATTTTCAAGTCCCAAATCAATCATAGTCCTGTACAGATACTCATGAAACAGTCTATCAGGTGACTGGACACCAAGCTGAACAATCTGGCAAATATATTTCTTTCGAGAAGCCTGATCAAGCACTGGTTGCATGGAAGCAGGCCTCACTGGAGACCCAAACTCCCTTTGCGGAGATTCACCCTTCAGAGAACGTAAAGCACTAGTAATTATCTCATAGCACTGTTCACGTTGAGCAACTGCATGTTCCCTGATTGCTGCATCAATTTGGTCATTGAGAGCATCACCAGCAGGGTCAAGAGCCTGTGCCTTCTGTAGAGGTAAGCGTACCACAGCTTCATAAAATCTGCATAGAATATCATTTTAGGTTTATGAAACAAGCTAACAGCACTAATTTGAGCCTTTTCCTTGATCAATACTCACCTTAAGTCCTCAAACCTTTTGCAGACAGTTCTTAAATCTGCAGACTCGGGAACTTTACTTAAAAAATTGAAGGCCTCTCCAGCAAGATTCTCCTTCTCCACGGGGTCCAAAGTTACGGCAGCTCTTTCAAGACATTCAACAGCTAAGAAAAACTTGTAATCTGACTCCTTGAAATAGCTTGGACAACCCTCCCGTAATCTTGCACTAATATCATCTACTGTTCCTCTGCCATCAGGACCAGTATAATACTGGAGTGATGATCACATTAAGTCAGGAAAATGATTTGTGATGAAGGATAGTAGTATCAGATACAAAAATAAAATAAACATAGACTAAGGAAGGGCTATAATTCAAAATAAAAAAAAAAATTCCAAGTGGAGTAACTTCTAGATAGTTTAGTATGGATTTATTTTACCTCCATTAGTGCAGATATTAGCATCGTAGCAATGCGGTCACCTTCCTCAGAACAAACAAGTTGATGGAATGTTAATTGAACCAGTGCCTGTAGTAAATTTGCGTCAAAGCCCTGAACCAAGCGTGCTACGTGATGCTGAGAAAGAAGCTGTAGCAAAAACAAAGCTTCGCCAGATCTAAGAAGCAACTGCCTGATACACTCCATTGCCCTTACCTGTTGCATCATAGATCACTTAGTCAGAAAAAGAAAAGAAAAATACAGCTATATGTGAATACATCAAGCAACTACCTCCATGGCAGCCAATTCTGCAGGACTATAGGGTAATCGCTGCCTTTTATTTGAAGTCCCACCAGCATTAGACTCAACATTCCGTGAGTAAACACTAAACAAATTCCGCACCATACTTCTGTCACCAATACCTAACTCTGAACCAGTTCCATACAATATAGAACCAGTTACGTCTCCTAAACCAGCTACACAACCATAGAGTCCCCTTCTTTGGTTCCTTCTGGACCTTAAAAACTTCTCTAAAGAACGAATCTTATTTTCAAGGACCTGCATAGCTCCGATACAGAGTCTGCATGTGATTACTCCACTTTCAGATATAGCATCCAACGAACCTAATCCACCTTTGGCGACAAAGACGGGGAGTTCCCAGAGAGGAAAAAGTAACCTTGATGTGCACAAGCAAAGCCCTTCATGAGCACCTGAAAATACAGGCTCAGCCTCCTGAACAACCTGCCCCATGCTAAAACCTCCTGTCGCTGTTCTAGTGTTTGATAGTGCATTGATACCCTCAAGCTGTGGCATTCCAACAATTCTTGGATCCTCGAATGCTTCTGCTGCCTTCTCAGCAACAGCATTGCTTATAAGAGTTTCAGAATGAACTATCCTTGCAGCTAACATTAAACACATAGCAGCTGCCTCACCCGCTCCAAAACGATTGAAGAAGTCGTCCAAGATTGACCTAGGTGAGTTGGACTCAAACAGCCTTCTCAGAATGTCCACAGGCCTGTTAAAAACTACTTCCATCATTCCTGTTGTACTGAAAACAACAATTCTCCGCCTTGGTAGTATATGCTGGGTGGAAAGGTCACCTCTAGCCCAAAGTTTTCCAGATGCCTTTTCACAGGATTCCCCTGAGCTTTCAAATCCGAAAAGTTCAACTTCTGAATATAGTGACTGCACAGTAGCAGCTGCATCTGGCAATGGTAGAACATCGGCCACAAAAAGCATTCGACCTTCAACAGGTAGGGAAGACACAACTTCTCGTAAAGCTCGAGAACTCCTAGTGCTGGTACCTAAACTAGCTGATGCAGATGATTGTGAACTTGAGTCCCTATTCAC
Organism: Vernicia montana; assembly: GCA_949750685.1. Taxonomy (NCBI): domain Eukaryota; kingdom Viridiplantae; phylum Streptophyta; class Magnoliopsida; order Malpighiales; family Euphorbiaceae; genus Vernicia; species Vernicia montana. The sequence goes on along the minus strand of CATKHJ010009390.1, from coordinate 34,940 downwards.
AATGACAAGAGAAGACATGGTTGGCGGTGAGGAATCAGAAAGTACAAGAGTTCCAGCAGAATAATATGCTGTTTCAACCTTTAGTGAGAGATCTTCATTTGGAGTTCTACTGGCAAGGGATATGGCTCCAAAGGTAAGTCCCCCACCGACCCCTAAAGGAGGTGAAGGCCTAGTTGTTACAACTTTTAAACAGTTTGGTCTCTGATGATTAGCAGTGAATTGACCCAAACCTCCAACAGCACCATTATTGCCACTAGAAGCGGAAGTGGAAAGGTACAGCCTTCTGCCATCTGATAAAACAGCAACCAGGTGCAACCACTTGGATTCCAGTGTAGATAAAGGTGAGATGCAAACAATCGATGGCTTTGCTGATCTGTTCGGGGCTCTGGGTCCTGTTGACTGTCTACCTCCATAATGTCCATCCCTGTGACTGAATAAATTTCTTTCTTCTGCTACTTTCTTCAATGGACCATCTCCCTTTGGTCCAAGAAGGAAAACCTGAAGTTTCATCTCTTCAGTTCTTGCATATAAAATCTGTCTTTCATTGTCAAAAACCATTTCAACAATGGGATCAACTGCTCCAAACTTAAATACATTTGGTACTACCCACCTAGAAACAGAAAGGCATACTTAATGTTAACATACAGTAGATACGAGCAACATTCCTTTAAATATAAAATTTGATATACCCAGAATATGGAAATTAGCGATATTAACATCCAACTATCCATTCGGTTCTAAAAATGTATTCAGCTTCAACATTGTGTTGAACTTCATCCAAAAATTAAATATCACCATGTAGTCAAACATAATCAAAGTCATCACTGTGAGATAACTGAGAGGAGTGATGACACCATAAAAATAAAAAGACTGAATGACACAACTTACCTTGAGATGACACTACCCAACCCTGCAGTAAGGCAAACCTTACGGCATCGCTTATGCCAGCCAGAGCCAGTTGTGTAATGCAACTCATAAATATGACCATCACGCCCAGCAAGGAAGATACGACCTTTATCAGTACATACAATACAAGTCATAGTAATTCCATCAGATGGGACAGTGTACTCTGGCAAAGGCTGTAGTGAGACCTCTGCATATGGATCAGTACCATCACCCCCTCCAGAACAGCACACTCCTATGAGAATCAGCTGATAACAAGAAAATATTAATATGGATCAATAAGATTGTAAATCTAATGACTAGAATTAATTACAGAAAAAGACTAGCAACAGGAAAAAAGGCAGTAGAAGAATCCTTGACTGCTTCCTTCTTTTTTTTTCTTTGTTCATTTACAGACTAGCACCTTAAGCTCTGTAAGAACTTAAAAGCACCTGATACAATGTTGATTAAGAACCCCCCAGGTGTCACTGGGGACCCACCACCAGCTCAAAGCAAAGCCAGCCACTGTCTGCCTTAACATGGCCAGGATAGTCATCAAGCTCCAGTAGGGGATGACAATATGATGCCTTGATAAGAGCTGAACATAGTTGAATTTCCTTTCAGCTAAAAGAGAGTAGGATACTCAATAATTCTTTTTTTTTTTTTTTTTGAGAGGGGGTGTGGGGTGGGGGGGAAGGCAGTCATTCTAGAAATGGCAAATGTCAAGAACAACACATAGAACAAGCTTAGAATTCACAGTACCATTTAATTGTGATCATAAAGCCATCATAAACTCAATCACTTCCAAAACATAAGTTTCATTATAGTTACTTTGGTAAGTCATCAGACTAGTATTACACAAAATAAACAATAATCCCAAGCCATTAAATATATGAACCAATTAAAAGTTATCCTTTAAACTTCAGTAATGTCCATAAATATAGCATCAAATCCACACGTGTCAAGTACTTAAGACTCACCTTACACAGGAAATAATTAGAGAAAAGGTTCCAAACAGTAAGATTTCTTCTTCAATTTCTCAATTCAATGTACCAACCGTCAACCATGCATACAAAACCAAGGAAATATCCTATACAGAAGATAACTCTCAACAATTATTAGCATGATCAGTGTGTTGATAACATATCACTGTAATGCCAATTAGTTGCAAGCTAAGAATATAACTAGATCTCTAATCTGAAAGGCAAATACAAAACATAATTCTGCAGAAAATAGAAGAAAGGTTTGAGTTACTACCTCAACAGGAGTGGCTAAAACTAAAAGATATTGAATAGCTTCAACAAAAACACCAGGTTTAGATTTGGCAAGGCCAACAGCACAAATGGCTTGTTCCTCCCCACTGTATTCAGGGCATTGTCCATCCCTAAGCATGGATCGAAAGTTAAGACACAGAAGTAACTAATAATAACATTTATATTTCAAAATGAAAAAACAATGACGATGGTGTGCTTAGAAAGCAAGAGGACAAGATAGAGGGAGACAGATTCACATAAAGTGGGCAAGATCAAACAGTTTGAATAAGTAAAAACTCAAAATATAAAATACAGGAATAGCTACTGGAAGGGAACACCAATGAAGAATGCACAATTAAGACTAGCACCACAAAATAGGAACTTTACATAATGTATTACCATAAATGAGTACTCTTATATGCCACAACCAGTCTTAGATTGCATACAGAAAACCAGTCCATATTTCACAAAATTGCAAATCAAGAAGTTCTTTGGGAATATGGAAACCCATAAATTATAGTTTACAGATTCACAGGAAAACAACAGAAATCGCAGCTATGTTTATGTAAGGTGACCATTTTGAAATACATCCTACAAATTCAACTTACAATATGACATGGCCAGAAATGTTATAGATTTTCCATTCATAATCAATTCAATGAAACAAAAGGCCAAATCATCTCAAGCATTGTGTAAAGACATTATCTAAATCTTTCTTGGGAGACGCAGGACTGGTTGAAGGGCTGATTATAAAGTATGAATTTCAAGTTTATATGAAGGCTAGGGATGGGTAGAAACTATATGTGGAAGGTTGAGGTATGCAAATAAGGGGGTTGAGATGCAAAACTAAGCAAGAATAAAGAGTTATGAGCTGTTTTTGGAGCTGTGAACTGTAATTATGAATAGTAAACGGATAAACAGTAATATGAATAGAAAATTAAAGAGAATAGTTTAAGCTTTACACCTAACAGCAAGCAGAGAAGCGTCATCAGCCTACAATAGATGTAGAACAACAAAGGCAGCAACAAGAAAAGTTTGTGCTGCAAGTTGATAAACCAGAAAAAGAGATGGGAAGCTTAAAATCATCATCCCAAAAGCTGAAACATCAAAGTTTGGTTGAATATCAAGAACCGGAAAAAGATATTGAGCATTTTGGAGACTCAATTCAGCAAGCTAATATTGCTATAGTAGCACACATGCATTGCTTGGAAAAGTAAAGATGAGATTTCAAGGAGAGAAATCTTTAGACAATAACTTTGATGGAGAAAAGGTAGAAATCAGTAAAACAACAAGATATTGAAAAATTAGAAGGGACAAAAGAGTTAAACTTTATTGTTGAAGATACCAAAGAAGTTGGATTTATATTGCCTCTAGCCAATATTCAAGAGATGGACTTTGTCATTCCTATTCAATTCACATACAAGTCCAAAGAATGCTTTCAAGTTTTCCGATTGTTGCTAGCAACTAAAGAGGCAAAATGGCAGTTAAACAACTCATCACCTTTATTACTAAGGCACTTCAAAAGTCGCAAGTTTTTTCCAACAAGGGAAGAATAACAGAGAATAGGAAGACAAGAAACTTCAAATTCAAGGATTCAAGCTTAGAATTATGGTCTAAATTTAATATGGGCTTTATTGGACAAATTATAAAGTAATTCCAGCCCTTTTAGAGTTATAATTATAGGTATATTTAAATAAATATAAATGCTGATGCATTACTTTAGGTATAGTAGCAATTTTGTAATTTCTAGCTTTGCTGGAAAATCTTTCCCCATTTCATTAGAAGTCTTTATTTTTAGTTTTAAGTCTTATTTTGAGTCTTTGTTGGTTTAGGAAGAATTTCTTCCTCTTTAGTTTATTTTAGGAGTCCAAAGTAGTTTTAAAGTTCTTTACTCAAAGGACTATGAGTTATTTTAGTCTATAAATACTAGCATTGTAATGTTTTTAATTAAGCTTTGTTATTGAATAAAAAAACCAGCAATTGTGCTATTTCAAGTTGTGTGATACAATTCAACCCTAGGTGTGATGCCATGGGATCTTGGGTGTGATGTCCAAGAAAGTTTAGGTGTGAAGCTTAAACTATTTTCTTTTATTTTCTATTTGTATTACTGTTCATCCATTTACTATTCACGAGAGACTGACCACAGCTCCAAAAACAGCCCATAACTCTTTATTCTTGCTTAGTTTTGCATCTCACCCATCCTAGTCTCCATATAAACCTGAAATTCACTCTTTATAACCAGCCCTCCAACCCATCCTGCATCATTGGGTACAAGCTCAACACCTAGCTTAGACCAAAAGCAACCGGCAGACAACTTATATCAATTGACAGACCTTTAAGTTAGAAAGTTCTCATTCCAAAAATTAAATAAACAGGTGATTTTCCATCTCTCATTACACAGGCAGAAGGTGCCTATTATTTTAAACTTAAACTTAAGGTTCAATTGTTGATTAGGATGCTAACTTATTGTGTTCAGTCTCAGCATTCATCAATTGTGAATTGATAAATCATGTAGAGGGAAAGTGTGTAAATAATTCAATGTGGGGTAGCACCTCAAGCACTCACATACAACTAGAATCAAAACTCAGTAAGAACAAAGAGTATTCATTGCAAACAAAATGGTCAGCAACTCATTAATATATTCACTAAAGCCAATGTCATATAAGGTAATCAAATTTTATGGCTGACAAATTATAAAATAGCATGCTAGAATTGCAAATAACCGCTCACCACTTATCAAATCGCCATAGAAACAAGGAATTATCTACTGATGCCCATGCTCTACGTATCTCAGGAAATATTCCACATAAAGCTGTCCCTTCTCCACCAGCTGCGTTATATCTTTCAATGAGTACAGGAGGCAACTCCCAGGTATCTACGACCTCAATCAAAGGAGGCCACTGCAATTGAATCACATTCATAAGTAATTCATCGGAGAGAGATATAAAAGGCTAAAGAAGTTCCAGTAATTCTCCATTTAAAGCTTTCTCGTCCGGTAATCAGTTCTTTGAGGAAAAAAAAACAAACAGGTACATACAAAGAAAAGAAAAGGAGATATGAAAACGATACCTCCCGGGGATGAGTAGAATAAGGATGGCTAGCGTATCTGGAAGCTTCAAGAGCCTCTTCGAGATCAAGCTGAGCTGCAACCTCCCGCCCAATGTGGTCGCTCACAACGAGACCGGCGTTCGTCACATCACGGAGCACAATCTCCTCCGACATGTTATGCAAAAAAAAAAAAAAAAAAGCAAAAACCCTAGGATAGAGAGTAGGGCTTGAGATTTTACTCAAAAACCCTAGGGTTTTAGGAGCGGTTTTTGGAATTGAACCCTAATAACAAGAAAAAGCTGGGATTTCAGAGAGAGATTTGAATGTGTAGAGGAGAGAGCGCGCGCGAGAGAGAAGAATCAGTGAAGTAAAAGAGTAGAGATCACGCAGTAATAGGGTTTTTGAGAGAGGATTTTAATGGTGGCGGGCAAATTAAGCCATATTTGAAAGACGCAACGTAATGTTTTGAGATTTTTGAGGATCAAACCGGTCAATGGATATTGTTTACTTACCTAAAATTGCCCAGTCGTCGTTCCTCGTTCGACGACAACGTGAATATTTAAAACTACATATCGTATTAAGAAAATTTCATTTGTCTAAAGGTTTTTTTTTCTACCAAAACTAATTCTTAGATAGCAATCTTCAAAACACTGTTATATAATTAGTTTTGAAAAACTATGACTGTAATAGTGGAATAATGTAACAAATTAATGTTCTCTTTACGAGTACTTGAAATGCAACAGTACACAAACATACCAAACTCATAACAAAAACACAAACATACCAAACTCATAACAAAAAAACAACTTCCAATAAGAGAATACATAACAAAACTTCCAATAATAAAATACAAAATATATAAAAAATAAAAAATACAATCTAACATAAAATAAAAAATATCACCCTAGCAACAGTAATCACAACACACACCCATAAGCATATGGTAAAAACGAAGATTGTGAGACAACAACGAAAGTAAATGAGCAAAGAATGAGATCAAACAGAAAGAGCATCGAGCGTCGATAGAGGAGGACGCGTAAATAAAGAACGAATGAATGGAGCCGGTGGTGGATGTAGCAACAATAGTAGGGATAAGATTATCCATATCAAATATAATATAAAATATTAAAATCACCACCGATTAAAAGAGAAGATTTGCAGTGATTAAATAAATAAAACTTAAGAGAAAATTATAAAGAAAATGAGAGACGTCTATCTAAAGGCATGCCTGATAAATATGAAAAATATTACCTTAAAAATATGTTAAATTTTAATTGTTTTTGCAAATATTTAACCAAAAAAAAAAAGTAAATTTCATATATATATATAAAGATAATATGTAAAATATGATTTTTTTAATTATCTAAGATTATAGAACAAAATAAAATGAGAATATATGTACCTATTACTAGGGGTGAGCATTCGGTCGGTTCGGTTTAAAACCGAATCGAACTGAAATAACCGAAATTAAATTTTATATAAATCGAACCGAACCAAAGTTTTAGTAAACCGAATTGAATCGAATCGAAAAGGTTTGGTTCGGTTTTTCGGTTTGACAATTTTTTTTCTTTTATATATATATATATATATATATATATATTTCGGTCGATTCAGTTCAAATCAAAATTTTTTGATAAAAATCAAACCGAACCGAATCGAACTAATCAGTTCGATTCAATTTTTCAATTTCGATTCAGTTTTGCTCACCCCTACCTATTACATCGATTTTTTGCGTTGCCTATACCTATTCTATATTCCTATTGCATTTCTACTCCCACATTTGAAATGAAAACAATGTACAAGAAAAAAATATTTATCTATAATTGATTTTCATATTTAAACTCTAGTCGTTTTGGTGTACTCAATATTTTAAGAGTGTTGCTACGTGTCATGAGGTGTAACAACATTATAGACATCACATCTCAATAAAATACCCTCACGTCTTAAAAAGATTTGTCTAGTATTCTTCTTTTATATGTCCCAAAAAGAAATTTCATTATACTTTTGAAAACAAATCTAAGTATATTTATTATATTATAAAGAGTATAAAACGGGGTATATTACTTTTCAATTTTTACTGTGTTTTTTTTTTTTTTTTTTTAAGCAGGAGGGGAATCGAGTATGGATCTATTTTTTAAGTTGTATATACACTTATTATTAGATTATATCTTTATTGTGATTGTTTTATTTTTTTTATATAAAAAAAAATGAATGTAACTTATTATATTTTTGTATTTTATCACTTATATTTTGTAGTTCATGTCTCAATTCGTCCTATTTAGTCTCAGTATTTTTTAAATATTTTAACAAGCATAAATGATTATTGTTATTATTTTATTAAATTTAAATATTATTTTATGATAATTTTGAATATTAATAAAATAAAATATATGGACCAACTAAAAATAATAAAGATATATTAAATATATTAATATGCATAAATTTTAATTGGAATTTATGATGTGAAACAAAAAAATTGATAAGATAGTTTTGTATAAAAGAGTTACTTGCATATAAATATAAAAATTTGGGTTGAGTTAGGTTCAAATCAAAGAAAAGAGTGTAGGAAGTATTTTTAATCATAATATTTATTTTGTTAGTTTTGTAGAGTTGATTTAAAAATATTACTTAATTGAAATGAAATTTTTTAATATTACAAATATAATTTTTTTTTAAAATGCTAAATTTGAAATGTTGTGAAATTTATTTGTTTTAAAGGGAAGTTACAAAAATTGCTCGTAATGCTCCTGTTATATCTCATCTTTTTTTCGCAAACGATAGTTTATTATTTTTCTGGGCCAATATAATGGAAGCTCAACACATCAAAGATTGCCTTCATGCGTATGAGCGTGCATCTGGTCAAATGATTAACTACCATAAATCAAGCATTATGTTCAATAGGAATACAAGTGAGGTTGCAAAAGACGCAGTTACTTCTCTATTGATTGTTACTCATATCTCAGACCAAGGCAGATATCTTGGACTGCCATCTATGATTGGTAGACAAAAGAAAGATATCTTTACTTACATTGAGTAGAAAATTAAGCAAAGGTTAAGGAATTGGAGGAAGAAATTCTTATCACGAGTCGGTAAGAAAATTCTCTTAAAAAGTGTAGCCCAAGCCATGCCAACATTTGCCATGAGTGTGTTTCTGTTACCTACAAGTCTGTGTGATGATTTGGAACTTTTGATGAATACTTATTGGTGGGGTAATGGTACTAACGGCAGTAAAAGTGTGAGGTGGATAAACTGGAAGAGATTGTGTTTTCATAAAAATAGAGGGGATCTCAATTTTAAACGGCTTCATGATTTCAACATAGCTCTCTTGTGTAAACAAGGGTGGAGGATTTTGTCTAAGCCAAATTCTCTTGTGTCAAAGCTTCTAAAGGCAAAGTATTTCCCTAACGAAAGTTTTCTAGAATCCACATTGGGAGCTAATCCAAGCTATGTGTGGAGAAGTATTCTTGATGGTCAGGCATTACTGAAGTCGGGAGCTATTCAGAGGGTTGGGTCAAGAAGGACAGTAAAGATTTGGGGGTCTTTTTGGCTCCCACATCCCGACAATCCTTTTGTGGAAACTCAAATGGTTCCAGGTCTACAAGATGCAACAGTGGATTCTCTTCTTTGTATTGATAGGAATCAATGGGATATGGATCTTATTCGAGATCTGTTTAATGTTAGAGATGTTGATTTAATATCCAAAATCCCATTAAACAACGATGAGCATGAGGATATTTGGTACTGGAAGTTTGATAAAAAGGGTATGTACAATGTCAAATTGGGTTACAGGAAGTTGACTAAAGGGTATCTGTAACACCCAAGATTTTTGTTATGTGTGTTTATGATTTGTAAAGGAATGATTAAGTTAAGTTATGAAAGTATTATGTACGATGTATGTATATGTTTATATGTTACATTCCTTTGATGAAGTTGATGAATTTTAACTAAAGATGCCATGTTTGTGATGTTATGGAATCCTTAGGATGAGATATGTTTGTATCTGGTGTATTAAGCATTGTTGACTTGAATGGATTAAACTTGGAATGTTTGGAGTCAAGAAGAACAAGGTTTTGTGCTATTTTAGGCTTGAACGCTCGTTCAAATGTATGAACGCTCATTCAAAAGCTCTCTGTGTGAACAGTTGTATTTTTGGATGTTAGACTTGAACGCTCGTTCAAAGATGTTGAACGCTCGTTCAAAGATGTTGAACGCTCGTTCATGAGAGATGAACGCAGTTCAAAAATCGGGAATTATAAAAAGGACAGCAGCCATCTCATTTCGGGAAATTAGACCTAACTTCTTTATATTCGACTTTTGACCCAAATCCCTTCACTAAAGTCTCATTAATGCTTCTTAAAGGCTAAGATGCATTAAATTAACTCGAGGAATCAAAGGATACTAGAAGATCTAAGAGGATTCTCTTAAATTTTTTGAAGGATTTGATTTGAGGTTGAAAGAGACATTTTGAGGTAAATGTCAAATCTTTCATTTTTCTTTATGGGTTATGTTATTAGTTGTTTTAGTAGCTTTCTTAAGTTAGATTTGGATGATTTTGGTATAACCCTAAAATTTGTTCTTGAAGAATAAGTTCATATTTTTGTTGGTTCTTGAGATGTTCTTTCTTGTTGTAGAGGATTCATCTTTGGGATTAGAGTTTATGGACTCTAGGATGATTATAATGTTGATCATGTTTATGTAGGCCAAGGTTTGGAGGATTCTTATCCGAGTTAGAGAGTTGAGCTTGGATTGGGACATTTTGCTATAGAGGTGAGTTATGAAATATATTATGCATGTGAACCACCCTTATGAATGTTATTCTTATTGAATTCTAAAATGCCATGAACCAAATTTGAATTCTTTGATTTTCATGTATGAATGTAATTACTATTAGTCTTCAATAGCACCTTGAACCATTATGTTAAATAAATGAAACCTTTGTCAAATGATGGCCATTTGGGCTAATGTTTATTGATAATATATCTACCTAGCCTAAACCAAAATGAACCTATGATAATAGAACGCCTTACTAATGGAGGATAAGTACCATTAGGCCGTGTGCACCGGTGACCCAACTGATAGAGTCCAATATGTCAGTGTTCTACCTAGAGAGAACTGAATGATCCAGGCATATATCCGGCCAGATATGCATAAAAGGGAGAAGTTACTGCCCTAATGATGTTTGGATGCTTATGGGGATGGTGGTTTCGTCCCGCCCATTTGTATTCCACTATGATAAATGTATGTTAATGTTCTATTTAAGTTGATATGTTATGTTGCCATTCATTGTGGGCATATTATTGTTATTGGTATAACCCAATGTTAATGATTATGTTTCCTAATGATATTCAATTGTTGAATTTCCCAATGTTATTCTTTGAGAACCCACAGGTATAATGTATTTCATAATTTCATTAAGTTGAAGGCTTATTCCTCTTCATTATGGATTTCATTGCTAGAGTTGAGGAGGATAGATTAGCTAGTGATAGAGCTTCTTGATCTTTTCATCACAAGGAGTTACACTAATGTATAGTTTTGAATCATTTTGTTTATGGATGTTATATTGTATATTCATTCTATAGCGCTCCATAGTATAAGTTAAGGTGTAAGCATAGATAGAATGATTCTTGAGATGATTGAAGTATTACTTTGCCTTTGTTCATTTTGGATGATCGTTATGTTGATCTTTGATCCATAGTGAACAATGGAATGATTATGTATTAAATAATGATGAATAATGATATGCAGTGGTTCTTTAAAATATATGTATGATTTTAATTGTTGATCCAGGTTATGATTAGATGGTTCTACGGGTGCTTGGTGGTCTTAAACCTACCCACGCCCTAGGACCGTCACACCAAGGAGGATGCGGTGTGACAATATCTTGTTTCACAGCAGCAGCAAAGTTTTTCTAATTGGAGGAAGTTATGGCACTCAAAATTCCTCCCAAGATTAGCAACTTTTTTGTGGAGATGTGCCTGTAATTGTTTGCCAACTCTTTCCAACTTGAAGACTCGTGGGGTTGAAGTAGCTGATGTATGTTGCTTCTGTAACGATAGTAACGAGGATCCTTTACATTTATTTGTTTAATGTTCTTTTGCTAAACAAGTATGGAGGTCTTCTCTTTATGGCGGATTCCTTTGTAGCTTGGCTAAATCAGTTGTTAAGTTCCCAATCTAGTGAGGTGGTGGCAGCGCATGCTTTTATCCTTTGGATTTTATGGAAGATGCGTAATGATGTAGTGTGGAATGAAAAATACAATAACCCTCATGATGTTTTGATCTTGGCCTCTTCAGCATATGCTCAATGGTATGGTACTCGAAGCAAAATGAAATCACAGATTTCTCATTTTGAAGCAGTTTTCACATCTCGCTGGACTTGCCCATCTAATGGCTATCTCAAATGTAATTTCGATGGGGCGCTATTCTCATAAAGGAACTGTGCAGGTTATAGATTTGTAATTCGAGATGATCAAGGCCAATTCATTGCTGCTAGGAATGGTGTACTTCACTGCCCAATGGAACCCAGTATTGTATAAGCTCTTTCTTGCAGGGAAGCACTGAGTTGGTTGAAGGATAATGGTATGAACAAAGTGCTGGTTGAAACAGATTGTATGGCTCATCGTCAGGCGATTACTCACCCAACTACTGATCTATCCTTATTTGGTTTGATTGCTCAAGATTGTTCTACTTATATGAATGTTATTCCTAATTGTAATGTTTCTTTTGTTCGACGATCAGCGAACCAAACTGCGCATAATTTGGCTATAGCAGTTGGTTTTCAGCCTGGTCATGGGGTTTGGGACTCTATTCCTCCCCCTTTTATCACTAATGTTCTTGCTTTTGATTTAATGAATTAATCTATTTTCATTTTAAAAAAAAAAAGGAAGTAAATGTTGAATTGCCTCCAAGTCAGAGTTATTAAAATCGGATCGAACCGATTGGTTGGATCAGTTAAATAAAAAACTGACCACTAATCTGATTTAAAAAGCAACTAAAAATTGAATGCCAATGAATCGGGAAAAAAAAAAAAAAATTGGTCTGAACTAGCAACCCAAAAAAACCCGGTTTTGTTAAATTCCACACATTTTGACGAAAAAAGAAAGTAGCAGAGGTAAAAAAAAAAAAAATCAGCAAATTAATAATTTAAGGAGAAGGTTTTATTCCTATTTAAGTAAAATCAGCACATTAAAAGAAAAAAATTTAAAATTATTAAAAAATAAAAAGACAATTTATATTAACCTAAAATCTTGAATAAGGGAGGAGGAACAAGAGTTTCTTGACTTGAATCATGAGGGTTTTTTTTTTTTTTTTTTTTTTTTTAATAGAAAATTTAGCAAATAAATAAAGGAGAGAAGGACGACTATATGAAGAGACACTGAGATTTGTGATTTGAATCATTTTTTTTTTTATATAAAATATAACGAATAAATTAAAGAAGAATAATTAATGAAAGAAAAATTGAGATATGTGCCTTGAATATATGTTTTTTGGTTTAGCAAACCTAACAGATAGACAAAGGAGACAGAGCTAAAGGGGGAGAATAACTAAATAAGAGACAAAGACTGAGGTAGTGTTTAATAATACTATTTAAATATTTAAAATAAAAATTTTCAGCATTTAATTATTTTAATTTATTTGATAACGTACATTTTAAAAATCTCAATTAAACTAAAAATCATTGAAAATAGTAAGTCAAAATTTTTAAATTAAAATATTGACTGAATATAATAAGTGATTAAGTTTTTAAATATTTTTACAATTTAACAATTATATCACTTATCTAATTCAACATTTCAAACTCAGCACTTAATTTTCATTTTTACTAAATAACATCCGAGAGTGAGGGGAAAAATAATGATTGAGTTTTAAGATTTAGTGTTTCATATATTTAGCTATTAAAAAAAATAAAAAGCTATAGATAAGTCTGATTGGCGAATCAGATAGGTTAAATCGAAAACTGATCAAGAGACATGTTCAATCTTATTATAAAAATATTGCCTCCAATCCAATCTATCTGTAATGACTTAAATTTTTATTAACTTTAAAAAATCTTATTTTATAAGAGAATATATTATTTAATTATATTTTTATTATAATTATATTGAAAGTAATATATATGATACTCAAAATTTTTATGAAAATTTTTATTTTAGACTTTTGATTATAATTTTAAAAATGTATGCATATATGTTTAAAAGTAATGAAAAATTTTATATTGATATTTCAATAATAAAAATATTTTATGAAAATAATTATTTATGTTTTGATTTGTTATAGTTTATTTATTAAAAAATTTTGTAAAAAAAAAAATTATAAGTTTTGCTACTTGATTGGTCCATTTTAGACCAATCAAAAAATTTGGTTAAGTGGGATGTCGGGTATCAGAGAGAGAAAGATCGATGGGTGCCGAAACACCCACCTTTGGCTGGCAGTGGATTGCACCACCACCACCACCATGCTACGCACCTTTCGAAGACCACTGGAGAACCAGCGGCCATGAGAATGGGTGACGATCAGCAGTGTACGCCCAAAATGAAGCATCTCCAGCACCGCCACCTTGTGAGGTTGATTCTGGTCATTTTCGGGGGGCGAAATCCACCAAATTTCATACCGTTGGACTCCTTATGATGAGAACTTTCCATTGATACCTACCTTGCCTCCTGAAACTCATTGGAGAAGGAGATCAAAAGTTGAACCACTGAAACTTTGAGCCTCGATTTCCAGTGATCGACAGTGAGTGGTGGCAAGTGGTGCCTATATTTGAGTTCCTGACGTTAAAACGAGTTGATTGGTGTAATTCCCGACCTCCAGCTCCATTGTCCATGGTGCCAAGTGGTCGGACGGCGGCGACTCCGCGGTTCCAGTCCAGCAACTCCGTTTCGATCTTCCCTACGTGTTTTGAACCTTAGTTCGATTGGATTTCTTTATTGGTAATTTCATTACCTTCGCTTTTCAATTTAATATTTGATTTTCGGACTGTTTGTTGTCAGGAAGTGTTTATATGGATTATATTTTTGATATTTGAGTTAAATTGGTGAAGTTATGATCATTATGAATTTATTGAAATGAGTTAATTATTATGAGATTTATAAAAATGGTTCAAAATAAATTAATATTGTTGATAATCTTCTTTTAATTATATAATTGATTATTAACAAGTTAAATTTAATTATATAAGTTTTATATTGCTTTTATAATGAGTATGGAATCAAATTAATTTTATAAAGATTATGATTTATGAAATATTCCTTTTTATGTAAAATAATGAATTTGAATGATTTGTGTGACTATGAAGAATGTTTTCGATTTATATGATATTTTTTCAAGGTTGGGAAATGTGAATTTTGATATTTTTAATGGATATTTTGCCTATGTTAGTATGTTTTCAGTGCTAAATTAACAATTTATAATTATTATGAATTTCTATAAATTTTATTACGAGTTTCATATTATTTTTAAATTTAGTATTGAACTAAGTTAATTTTATAAACACATTTGAAGTTGTGAGACATTTATTTTATGCAAGAATCGAATTTGATCACTTATGTGATTTTCTTTTAATGTAATTTAATTTGAAGGAATTAAATTTATTATAAGTAAAGTTTGCTTATATAAGCTATTAAAAAGTTTCAAGAAAATAATTTTAAGAAAACAAGAAAAAATTATAATTATATATATAATTCTTTAAAAAGTTTTTAGTTATTACCTTTTTTAATAAAATTATTTGTAAGTAAATTTCTTTTATATAATGTTTTAATTATATTAATAAATTTTCTTGTATGTATATATAAGTATGATTGAGATGAATTATTTTTTGGAAATGATGATGTGATGATGTTTTATAATTATAATTATATATGATTGGATAACTGAGATGATTGTTGTGATATTTGCCGAGTATGGAGGCTCAAGAGGGGTCATTGAGTTATTTGTTTTGAGTCTTGATGGATATTTAGAAGTGTTTGTTTCTTTTGTTTCAGCGGGGTTAATTTTTAGTTATAGGGGAGACTCTGCCGAAATTTTGGCATAATCTACAGAGTTGTTTGAGTATGTCCTCATTGAGTTATCTGAATTCCGATAATCTTCGTATATTATACAATATTGACATTTCAAACATCTTCCTAACTATCAGATGTCACACTTCGAGAAGAACTAGATGGGTTTCCATCAAGTTTGTGAGTTGATATGTTTCAATTTAGCTCAGCATCTAAGCATCACATTCATGCATCAATTGAATGTATATTATATATAAATATTAGCTATCATTACTTGCATTAAATTAAGAGCATAATGTATGTTTATGCCATTATATATGTTATGTTAATTATAATTACTACATGTGCCTTGTGATTGCGATGAAAATAAGAGGATGTGGATCAAACTCATACTAACATAGGAATGTATATGATTATATGATGATTTATGTATATGAGATGATTTATGTATATGAGATGATGTATGATTGATGATGGTATTACAGGGATAGCCTAGCTTGAGTTGGTCTCGTCGTGGCTCATGGATATGGATAAGAGAGTATAGGGATGCTTGGTTAGAGCTGGACTCACCGTGGCTCCGTAATTTGGATTTTAAGAGAGTCAAGGGAAGGGTCGTCTCCCCAATTATGAAAGATTGGATATTAGATGAGGGTTGAATTCCACATACTAATTTCATCATGATTGTAAAGGGCTGAGCACGGTTCGAGAGAATCCGGATATTTGAAAATCTCCAGAACTGAACTGAACTTCGGAGATTTTTAAAATGGGATATCCGGAACCGAATAGTAAGGAAAAATCTCCATACCAAACTGTTTCGATTTTTTTGGACTGAGATTCGAGTCTAATGGGACGGTTCAGTACGGAACGGGACAAAACGGAAATTCGAAAATTTTTCATTTTTAAATAATTAAAAATTAAATTTTACTTATACATTATTCAATTTCATTAAACGTATTGCTAATTCAATATCAGTGTGTGTGTTTGTATATATATATATATATATAATTAAAAATTCAATTTTATTTATACATTATTCAATTTCATCAAATGTGTTGCTAATTCAATATCAAAGTGTGTGTGTGTGTGTATATATATATATATATTACAACTACTAATTTGAAATTGAAATTTTATAATTAATAAAAATTAAATTTTACTTATACATTATTGAATTTCTTTAAATGTGTTGCTAATTCAATATCAAAGTGTGTGTGTGTGTGTGTGTGTGTGTGTATATATATATATAACCCTTTAAATTGGTTCTAGTTTCGGTTCGGTACGATTTTCAGTATGAATAACTACTAATCTCTAGAACCGTAAATAAAAAAAAAAAATTTTGGGACGGTTCAGTTTGGAGAAAGTTAAATGGTCAACGGATATTTTTCGGTTCTAAATATTTTTTGTACGATTTGGTATCTACGAGTTCCGTACTCAGCTCTATGTTTATGGATGATTATATGTAATATGACATTTCATATAGATTAATTATGTCATACATGCTATATTGATTTATATTAGCTCATTGAGTCGAACACTCACCCCTATTTAATATTTTTTCCCTGGTTATAGTTAGCAGCAAAATCCGATGAAGTTGATTTCATGATTGAAGAGTAATACATAATTTCCTCATTCACAATTGCCCAGTTATTTTTTCCATGCGATGTAAACTAAATTTTAAATTATAGAACCCCACATTATTATTATGTTATACGTGATTTATGTATAATTATGTTAAGTTTAGAGGATAATTGAGCTTCCTTATTATAATTTATGTGATGTTATATTAAGCAGAAACCTGTAAATGATGATATTTGTATAATTGATATTGTAGTCATGAGCAGCAGAAATATAATGCTGTATAAATTTTATTTGATAAATGGATCCATAATTTTTATTTTGTGACAATTATAATTATCATATTGCAGATTCTAAAAGCTTTATATTTTTCTATTTTCTAATATGAGTAATGTACCCTTAGAATTGACACTAACTCGAATTCAAAGCTCATATTCTCCCATGTCCCATCCATCGGAGCCAAAAAAAATTTTGTTTTAATTTTGTTGGTTGGATCTGGATCAAGTTGATACCAGTTGACTTGAATTCGGACACCCCATCAACCCCATTATACTAAGTGTCAATTTGAGATTGAGTTTGTATATGCCTTTTAATATTGCTTTCTAATAATTTCTGAGTTTGTATATGCTTTTCAATATCTCGTTTTAATAATTTTTTTAATTTTTAAAATTTTAAAATTATTTTGTGTAAATCACAATTAAAAAAAAAAATATAACTTTTTTCAAATCATAAAATTTTAAACTCTCAATAAAACAAATATAGTTTTAAAAAAAATATATAGTTTTTAAACAAATATAGTTTTTTTAATATATATATATATATATATATATATATATATATATATAGTTTTTTTTTTTAAAATCATAAAACAAATATAGTTTGACAAATGCAGAATAACTCTAATGCCAAACACACACTAAAACCCTGCCGATCCCGCCAAAACGACTTGCTTCCTGAAAAAACCAGAGTGTTTCGCCACTCATCCAAATGACTCTTTCCGGTGCCTTCAACGCCGTCAAGTCCGCCACCAACACCATCTCTTGGAAATCAGTACATCCTTTCTCTCCCTCACACGCACACGCACACGCACACGCACACGCACACGCACTCGCGTATCGAAAGAATATAGACAATGTAAATTATGTGTTTTATTGATAACAGAGTGGGAGACTTCAACAAACCATAAAGAGATGCGTGGAGGTCAACGGGAAGGGTCTCCACTCAGGCAAGGAATCGACGGTGAAACTGTGGCCAGAGTGTGCCGGAAAAGGAAGGTACTTTGATTTGCAGTCCAAATATTCGATTCCTGCCTCCATTGATTTCGCCCAACAAAATTCGCCTCTTTGTACTACGCTTTCTACTGACCGCTTCAAAGTTCGAACCGTCGAGCACTTGCTCTCCGCTCTTGAGGCTACTGGGGTCAATAATTGCAGGATCCAGATTTCTAACAACCAAGTCGATTCCAAAGAAGATTGCGATTTTGAGGTTAGAGGGCGTAATCTATGCTTGTTTGGGTTTTATTTGTGGAGTTTACCATTATTACACTCGAAGATTAATAGTACTTGATTAGACAGGTTCCTATACTGGACGGGTCGGCGAGAGGATGGGTAGAGGCGATAGAAAATGTTGGTTTAGCTGTGGCGATAGATCAGTGTGGCAATAGCTGTGAAACACTGGCTCCATATTTGAATGAACCTGTCTATGTCTCGAAGAATGATTCTTTTGTGGGTGCATTCCCTTCCCCTGAAGTTCGCATAACTTATGGGATTGAATTTAATCAGGTCCTTTGCTTATGCTTCTTTTATATATTTTTTTATTAGTTGTTAATGTTTTTTGTGGCATGGAATATGAATCTTTATCCATTTTCGCCCTATATTGCTAAATAAAAATTGTTCACTGAAGAAACAAAAAATGATGTTCTCAGTACATCTTAACTCGGTTAACCCTTGATTCCTTGTTAATTGGTTTCATATTCTTTGTGAAAGTTTTCGAATCATATTTTCCTCAATGATAATGTTATTGTTTTAAATTTTTAATGAAATAATGAGACTATCTTCTTTTGGGAGAAATGATATTGGGCATGATATATTGCTTCTTGTACTCTTTGTTAATTTCTTGTGTTAATCATGTATTTTCTTTAGTGATCTATTTTTGCACCTAAATTTTCTAGAATGTGGTTGCATCAGTTACTGCCCGGTTATACAGGATAACCAGAAGGCCATTTTTGTTTTAAAAATGTTGGTTGATAAATCATGTATCTTTTCTTACCAAAATGGAAAACTGAGATTGAGCTTATAGTGTTAACACTCTTTCCATTCTTTTTTTTATTCCCAGGTTCCTTCCATTGGTTGCCAGTGGTTTTCTGCAGCCCCTTTGGATGATACATTATATGTTAAGCAAATATCTTTATCAAGAACGTTTTGCATATATGAAGAGGTTTGTTCTAACGTCCCTCTGTTAGTAGATATTTTTTATTCTCTGTTTACAATGATGGCTTAGTGCTGTTGAATAAAGAACTATTAACCTTAATATGATTAAAGGGGTTGGTTTTTCCTTTCATCTTCTAAAAGCACTGTTCAGTTGTATGATAAATGAAAGATATGTTTCCTTAAATCAAAGTTATGTAATTTCTTGTAGATTCCTATATACAATGATCAGTGCACTTTGTTCTGTCTGTTGATTTTGTTTAGATTCCCTAAAAGTTGATTACTTTTGCATTGGGCTAAATTAGTGCTCCATTAGATAAAAATTTGTCTAATATATCTAACCTTTTAAGTTTTAACATGTCATCGTGTGTTACAGTTATACATAGAGCCAAATTGTTACACAGATTGGCTTATTAATTTATGCTTATGAGTTTCACTATGTAGGCAATTCTTATTTGCAGGGTTGTCTGTAACTGGCCGTTGTTTGGGTGTAGTTGGGTTGTTTAGCCCCTCTTTCTAACCTACTAAAAGAAATGCAAATTTGAATGTAGTCTGCTTTCTAATGCTAGAGTGCACTTTGGAAATTTGTTGCAGGTGGAGCAAATGCGCAATATGGGACTCATTCGAGGGGGATCACTAGACAATTCCATTGTTTGCAGGTGAGATGAAGATGCTAGACAGCCTAGTCTTATTGTGCTGCTGCAGCTCTGCTGGCTTTCATACCAGAGGAAAATGATAGGGTGAAAAATCTCTAAAATGGAGTTACTTGCAACTAGCTGGAACACTTTCATTAGATACTTCTATATAGACATCAATTCTTGTCTCATCAGAACCCAAAAGTGGTTCGCTGGTGCTGGACTGTTAAGTGAAGTGGACCATTTGCTATTATGACAAATGGCTGGAGTGCGTGAAACTTGGTTTGGTCTTGTCCACATGGAACATGAGCAGAAGATTGGAACTTATCAATTACTCAAATTTTCAGTTTGCTTATTATGTTTTCCAATATTTATGTTCTGCAGTGCCAGTAAAGGTTGGTTGAATCCACCGCTGCATTTCTCCAATGAACCTTGTCGTCATAAGCTCTTGGATCTTATTGGTGACCTGTCCTTATTTGCACGGCTTGGTAATCAAGGGCTTCCAGTGGCACACATAATTGTTTACAAGGTTCCCCCTGCTCCCATCTTCGCTTTTCTTTTTCTTGCATGTTTTGACAGCTATAGTCTGATAATTTTTTATGGGCATTCTTAAAACTCCTTCACTTGCTTTCAGGCTCCTTTCACAATTTTTTTTCTTCTTTTATCTGTCATTCTGTCTATTCATGCCTAGGAGTATATCATAATGACATTGCGAAATTCTTTTTTTTTTTTAAAAGAAATAAGAGGAGAATTCCTTTTCACCTGATTTTGTGGACAATATATAAAACAATGAGACAGGTACTTTTAATATTCTTTAACTACCAAAATTTTCAAAACTTGCTCATTTTCTAAATTCATCGGCATGTTCCCTTCTGATGGTCCTGATTTAATAAGATAGACAAATAAATTTGTGGATGACTGTGCTTAAAGCTGATATTTTCATCTTTGCAATAAAAATCAAATACTCACACAATATGTTTCTATGTATATATTTATTTTGACATCATTCGCACATTGTTTCTGATTACTGATCTTTAAGCAGTGATCTGTGTTCCAGATATTTCTGAAAATTCCATATAAAAGCTTGTAGGGGTAATGTTTATTTTTTTGCTGTGTCCATTGAGAATTTATTATTCTGGCAGTTTCCCTTGCATGAAGAAGCAATGTCATTTTCTTACGATTACTGAATGCAATTGATTTATGTATTTTCCAAAGAATGCTTTTATATCATGGGAAAACAGAAAAAAGGCATGCACTAGGTTTTTTATTTTGGGTAAATTTAGCTCCGACTGAGGCTCAAATTCGAGACCTTTTAGTCCTGGAGGTGACTTTAGTACCACTAAATCAAAGGCTCATTGGTGCATGCACTAGTTTTACTAGTTTCTATTTAACAATTAATAATAATTATGGGTCCATAACCAAGACTTTAATCAAGTTTCTAAATGAAATATGTATGTAAATGATTAACAGGGTGGCCATGCACTGCATGCTGATTTTGTACGTTGCCTCAATGAATCATCAAGCGCTACCTTTGCTGTTCACAAAACCAAGGAGATGACTTGGCCATGTTATGCAACCTCCTTATGAGGTGATTATTTTGACTGATTGAAAACACACACTTGTAAAAATTGTTCTCAGGATTTAATTTTCATGGAGAGAACATGGTTTCTAACCAGAATTTTAGAGATGCAGGTTATGGTTGGTTAAGTATTTGATAAAAGGAGGTTGAAACCTTATGCTGTTATGCATCTTTTGACATTTATGTATTACCTCCATTTACCCCCTCTTCGTGAGAGCAGAGTGTTGTGGGAAGTGGGATTAGGGTGTAATTATGTTTATGGATTTTCTATTAATGATGCTCTTCATTTTGTTGGTGGTATTTGTATCCATGAAATGAATTAAGAGCGAAGGCATTCTCATGCACCCACAAAGAAATAAAGGTGCAAAACATGATGATTGTACATTTTGTTGGATAGGCAATTTTCATTTTAGTAAGTATTTTACTATAAATAAACAATTGCCTTTTCATCTGGATATTGGGTTCACAAAGAAATATGAATGGAATTAATATTGGAATGGTAACTAGAATGTAATATAATCCTAAATGGAGAATCACCCATTGCCTCCTCCCAGGAATAATTTTCTTGTTCCAATGAAAGTCAAAAGAAATTAATGGTTGTAAAAGTAAAGTTATATAAAATAAAATTAAAAAAGAATGACATAGAAAATGAAATATATAAAATAAATTAATGATTATAAAGGTAAAGTTATATAATAAACACATAAAAAAATAAAAATAAAAAAAAAAGACGATAATCGCTAGAGAAAGGGGTTGAACATTCGACCTTGTGGTTAACAGCCAGACGCTCTAACCGACAGAGCTACTCCAGCTGCCGGATGAATATTTTCCTTAGTTGTAAATGAAGTAAAAACCTCTTGAATTTTCAATTTTTTTTTTAAATTTGTATTCTCATTCTCCTTTTATTCATCGTTAAGTAAATAAAAAGCTTATATTAGGAGATCTGCTCTGGCCCTATTCATTTTTTTTTCCTTATTAGAAATATCTCTTCCATTGCTTGTTAGCAATGGCTATCAGTATAAATTCCGAGAAGTGGTTTTCCTGCCTACAGATCTGCCGAGCCAGTGTATTCGGGAACCTCTGGGGAAAGATATAGAAGTGCAGCGAGTTGGAGGCCTAAAAAATTCTAATATTATTATGCTGTTCTTTTATTTTGATTGGTGGTTTGGTAGTGCAATGTTAATTCATGGGTTCCTTTCAGTTAAAGAGCCACATGTGTGATGTGATTTCCACAAGCAATACTTGACATCTCTTTCATTTCTATAGCATTTGGATTGCCATTGGAGGCAAAAATTTTAGTAGTGCCTTTCCACCTGTGGCGTTCATAATAAATGACCAAAAAATGAATGTGCATAACTGAATATCCAACTTCATGTTTAAATATGAAAATGAAATATTTTGCCCTAATTTATAAAAATTATTTATAATTTCAAGTTTTTTATAACTATCAAAAAGGAGATGAAAAAAAACAGTATTAGGTACCTGTACAGTTCCCACATTGTCACACAAGATAAAGAGACAGTAAAAGCAGTGGCTTCCTAGAAATAGACCCTTCCACGGTGGTTTTAACATAAATAACAATAATAATAATAATAATAATAATATAAAGAAGGTAGTTGAATGTTCAGTCAGGGTTGTCAATGTCATTGTCAACAATCCTCAGCATGCAAATAATTATGCAATTTTCCAGGTTCTTCCTTTTCCTTCTACCTGAAAAGTGAAAGAAAAAGTACAGATTCTGCATGATACACACTACAATTAAGCTGAGAAGTCAGGTTTGGGGCAAAGAAAAAATACAATACAAAATAGCTGTTACAATTACATTATACAAAAAAAAGGTTGCAGAGCACCATGTGTACTTAGCGGGGCAATAAAGAAACAAATGCATCGCTACAAAACAATTCAGTAAGCATAAGCAGAAAGACTGCAAACTGTAACTCCAATTTTTTGCTGCATGTCTCAAATAGCTAAAATACAAAGGAAGAATCAACACAATCCCAAAGGCCGGAAAAAGACAAATTGTAGCTCTCTTGACTAATGCCATAAACTGTAATTTTCACAAGAATTTGGAGAAGCTTCTTTCCTTTTGCCCTGATTTCTTCTGTACATAATGACGAACAACAAGCAGGTGGATGAACCCAGCTTTTAGTGGCTTCTGTACTTGTACTCGTTTTTTCTTTACACTTGTTCATTTCCTTTGAGAATGTTGTACTTGCAGAGGGGACAGGTAGCATTCATCTTGAGCCATTTTACGATACACGTTGAGTGGAAATGATGGTTGCAAGGGAGTGTATGGAGCTCTGCTCCATCCTCATATGGGCAGAGACATATACAGCATTCCTAACAAATAAAAAGAAAAATAAAAATCAGAGAAAATCCTAAACCGACCTCCAAAGGACCTGTAAAATCTTACCCTGGAATGAAAAAAACATGAGGCTTTTGAAGCATAGCCACCGGAAAAAGAAACCCCAACTTTTCACCCCTCTTATTCCTAGCCCAAAGTTATGAGTTAAAAGACCATAAAATCTTGTACTTTGATTAGTTGTTTGGTGGCTGATTTATTAATTTTGTACATAAGTAGATGAGCTTCCATGCGTTTCAATTATAGCATCCACTAGGGTTCAAGCCCAAATCATACTATTAAATGATTGACATGGAAGCTAGTCAGGGCAACTTTGTTGCATAATTGCTAATACGAACTCCACATGGAATACCTTCCACTAGAAAAAGAAAATGTACTTTCTACTCTCCTCATAATCTCTACTTCTAGAATAAGGCACCAATTCAAAGAACATTCTAGTAATAAAACAATGACTTACATTCTTCCTACTCTCCTCATAATCTCTACTATAATAAGGCACCAATTTAAAGAACATTCTAGTAATAAAACAATGACTTACAGCATCCTCGGGTAAGAGTATACGTTCATTTGCCAAGTATCCACTGCTCGTTTCAATGGGAACCATTTTCCCTGCCCCAACAATGGGCTTTTCCTCATTGCTCATCCCCTGAAATCTGTATTTCAGAAGAATACTAAGATCTGCTTCAGATGCACCTTCCTATACATAAAAATGAAAAAGACAGTAACAATAAGACTCCAATTTGTTTAAGATATTATCCTAAATCTAAAGAAATAATGCTTTTCATACCTGCCCTGCAACAGCATAAAGAATCGCTATGATGCATGGTAAGCAGCAGCAGAGAGCGATCCCAATCAAACATGCCAAAACAACACAAAAGATCGCAAAGAACACATCAAATGCCAGAAAAACCACAGCCAGCCTGCATGGATTCAAAATTAGAAATTGCACACTGCATCTGGAAAATAAATGTTAATTTAGATTGCTTCATAGGAAATTAGCAAAAGAAAAAGTCATTGAGATAGCTTTGTGGGACATATCTTCTCTCTTTGAAATTTTATTTTTATTGAAGAACAAAACCTAAGACCCACCAATCTCATCCCAACCTCACTTCAGTAAAAGTCCAAAAGAAATAACTTGGTCATTTTGCAAAGGATTGGAAGAAAGAGGTAGTTAGAAGTACAGTAGCAAGCCATGCTTATATTCAAACTTAGCATGGTATAATATCCCAGACAACAAATTCATGTAAAATTTACAATTTAGCATAAAAAGCTAGTAGAAAGCATACCAGTACAGGCGTGGAGCATTTTGCAAAAGGTCATCCCCACCAGAAACTACCCAATAAAAGCCAACAATCCACCATAGAAATGATGCCATTGTGTTCACCGATTCACATCGTTTAGTGACACTAAGCCATCCAAAACAAAATAAGAGGTCAATACCTTATAAATCTTGTAATGTGTCTATGACAACACAATATCAAATGCATTGCAGATGTCGAGTACCAGAGGATAGAAAACACATTTATATTCTGTATCAATTAATACCACTATTGATGGCCAGCTATATGTATGAATATGACCCAAAAAAAAAAAGGCAAAATGGTGTAGTTAAGAAGTCCTTTTCGGTGAGTGATCCGATCAGGGAGCATAAAAACAAGTTCTTTCCCTAACCTACAGTTTAAATATGATATAGATAATAATGCCCTCATATAATATCTGATATCTTGCACGTTTCATCTCTCCTTGCCATCTTGTTAAACATGGAAACTGAAACAAAAAATTGAGTACTCAATCCAGTTTGGAACCTAATAAATCTTCCAATTAAATTCTTGTCTCCAGATCATTCAGTAACATTTATCACCTATGTATCATCATCAATCACAAATGAAAAAGTCAGCAATACAAATTTATGAGGTGTTAAGAACATCCAATTGCATATCTCTATTCAATTGTATATTTTGTGCCAATTAAGAAAGTATCTTAGCTACTACCTACTGGCCAACAATAAAATAACCATCTCCTTAAACTAAAGTTTCATTCATCTTGCTTCAAATTAACAACCGCAGTCACTAAACTTAACAAATCCCATTAAAGTCATTAAATTTCAATCTCTCTTAAAATTCATTAAACCTCGATTTAAGCAACAATAAAATTAGAGATCAAATTTCAACCAAATTTAGTTTGAAAGTTTAACAATGATAACTATATGCACCTCTTAAACATTTATTTTGCATGCTTGGTAGTCACCTAGACTTTTTTTTTTCTCCCACTCTACTTCTCCCATTAATGCTAGGTAAAAGACATGGAGGAGGGAAAAAAGCCTAGGTGGAAAGAGCGTAGGAAGAGTGAGTGGTCACAGTTTTGCACCTTGTCTTACTGTGTTTGATCAACAATGAAAATAAAATCTTGAGCATGTCATTATATAAGTTTGAATATGCAATGCATGATTTATTACCAATTTATAGTAGGTTTTCAAACTCTTTTAAGATTGGAGTGAAGTCAATTCAGAACATAAAATCCAGTGCCTAAACTTCAATACTAAAACAGTGACAAACTTCCTATGATCCTAAGCCTTGCCTTTGGAAACTTTAGCTAAACATTTGGAAAAATGCATGGAAACTCCTGAAAAACTGAAAGATAACTTTTGGAAATCTAAAACTAACTTGTACTGTAAGGATTTCCAAAGAGCAGGTATTCATGAGTATCTTGTAAGTTTAAAATCAGACTCCTTCCCATGAATTGATTTGTCCATATGACAATTGTAAGGATTATTCTAAACTTCACTTTTCTTCTAAGTTCCCATTGATTCCAAACTTTTCCATCTTCACATCACATATTGTAAGTTTATCGTGCATATCATTTCCTACATCTATCTTTCCATGTTGACTTCTGCTTTCAATAACCATGATTCCTACCATTTATTCATATATGCTATATTGCCTTGATCCCGAAGTACCTAACTCCAAAATTTAGTTTAGCAAGCAAAAATCAAATCATTTCATTTCTATTGAACTAAACAGCATCTCCATCTACATTTATTGGCCCAGACCTGAAAACATTTCTACTCCCATAAGTTGAACAATCCACAAGTCAAAAGAATAAGGAGTCAAAAACCCACCAGAAAATTAATAACAAAACCAAACCCAAGCTAGAAAACAAAAATTCCAAATTCAACAACACAAAGTTCAAATATCCAATTAAGTAAAAAAAAAAAAAACTCACCTAGATCGGCTAGAACTCAGGGAACCCCTATCACCACCATCCTCATCTTCACTATCAAAATTCCCTCCTTCAGTTTCTTGCTGCCGCTGCTGCCTCTCGTCATCTCTTATTCTCCTCGTATTCCTTCTCCTATACTCCAACCACACCAACACCACATGTACCAAGCACTGCAGCGCATACCCACAGATCCAAAGCCTAATAGGCGAATTCGGCTTCTCATCCACTGTCAGAATCAACATAGCTACCGAAACCACCACAAAAGCCGTATTCCACAGCATGTCCAAGGCAACAACAGGCTTCGAATACCCCCAATCGGCGCGTCGCTCTTCCAGCTCACGAGCCGCGGTCTCTCTAACTAACATGGAAGGGCCACGGCGACCAGTAGCCCGGCCAAGAAGAACAGCGAGGGAGGTTGGACGAACAGGGGGAGAGGAAGTTGATTCTTGACGAGGAAGAAGCAAAGGCGCGTGTGAGTCACTCTCCGCCGGAGCGGCGGATGTGTTGGTGGTGGATTGCGTTGACATTGGGGGGAAAGCCAAAAAGATGGGTTAAAAAAAAGAAAAGGAAGGTGGGGTTTTTGGGTTTAGAGACAGAAGGGCATAGTTTGATTGTGAAGAGGATTCAGTTAGCGAAATTTGAGTGATATTTGGAAGAGGAAAGACAAAGGGTTTTCGTTTTTCACTTAAGAAAAAGTGAGAAAAATAGTTTCTTTTTTTGGGATTGGTTAGATACTTTGAATGGTAGATGACCCCAAAAAACCATACAGCTTTAACGTGTTTTTGTATTTTTTATTTTGTATATTTTGAAGAGGGCACGACTACGATTCTGTTGTTTGACTTCTAGTTGAGAGTTTTTGCGCGCCAAATTTTACCAGGTCAGTGTCCATGTGAAAACCGAAATTACCCATTTTTTTTTTTCACGCAAGTTTTTAACTCTTAATTCATGTTTTTTTCTTAAAATATTTTTAAATACATAACTTCTTATTATTTTATTAAATTTATTTTTTTTAAACAAATTTAATTTTTAAAAAAATTACCTGACACATCGATTTTTTTTTTTAAATAACTCTTCAACTTTATTTTTATTCTTGGCTTAATAGATAAATTTACTCTAAATTTTATTTATTTTGTGTTAATTTTATCCTAATTTTAAAATTTAATTGCAATTCTACCTTAAATTATAATTGTTAGAAAAAAATTATTAATTAAAAAGTTAAAAAATAAAATTTATCATTAAACTTATTATATCATATTGTCAATTTAAATTTAAATGTCGATTGAAATTAATTGAATTTTTTAACTTTTTAAATTTGATTAATTATTAGTAGTTTACCAAATTCATAAAATAAAAAAATTTAATTATTTTTTTTACATAGTTTAAGAATATAATAAATAAAATTACATTTTTCCTTTTAGAGCATCTTCGGAGGTGTATTTTTTAAAGAATATAATAAATAAATAGCATATTAATCAATTTTTAAATATGAATAGTGTAAAAAAAAAATTAAGTCCAACGGACTCTTTAAATTTTAATTTTTCATTTTGTTTTTTTTTTCATAAACAATAGGTGAAATAATTAAATAACATATATAGAAAATTGTAAAATTTAAAATAGAAAGTTATAAATTTTTAATTTTGTTTTCCATAGACAATGAACTTATATTGACTATTTATTTAAATTTAAATAATAAAAATTCATTAAAATCTTATTTTTTTTGTATCGATTCTTTATTATAGAAAGCATCTTAGTTAATAAAGAGTATAAAATTTTACTCAAAACTAATATACTGTCTATATTTTGCTATTTATTTTACTTTATTCCATAAGCATTAATGATTTTAATTTTTTTCCTTTTTTAAATTTGTTTGATAGAAAAAGTAGTACTAAAATTATATGTAATAAAGTGCATGAAAACTTATATTGCATTAATTAAAGTTAGAATAGAGAGTAATATTTAGCTATCTAGATATAGAGAGTCAAACCAAATTATTTTTTTTATTTTTAAAAGATAAATAGTCTATTATAACTTTATTTTTTGAGATGATTCTTTATAATAAATAATTCGACACATATAAATAGTTCATTTGAGATGTTCTTATAATATTGGTAATACACAAAATATGCCTAAATTTATTCTTTTGAGACATTAAATGTATTTTGAAGAATAAAGGTAAAGATAGAAAATGGAGTAAAAATAGAACTATTAGTAGAAAGGCGATAATTTTTTTGAGACATTCCAAAAAGAAAAAATGTGACAATCTTCTTAAAAAGGAAGTGGTAAGTTTTAAGATTAATTTCACTTTTTTCCTTCAAATTAATATGAAAATATTATTATTATTATTATTTTTAATTAAACTATAGAGTAGAATTGTAACTAAAATTTCAAATTATGATAGAATTAACACAAAATAAAGAATAAAGTATAATTGCAAAACTAGGCAAAGTAAATTTATTATTAAGCCTTTATTCTTTAATATAGATTGTTTTATCTTTCAATTGAATTCAATAACCTTGAAATTTAGCTTGGTTAAAGATGGATCTGCTCTTTATTTTGTTAGAATTTTAAGGTCAAATCATGTAATAATATTTTATTTATTTGCGAAATTTCTAATACTAATATGAATGGTATACAAGAGTTTGAATTTTGATCTCATATCACAAAAAAATATTTATATATTGTTTTCATTTGTAAATCTTTTATTTATCTTAAAATAAATTTGTTTACATAGGAAAAGATGAACTTTAAAGTATCAAGAAGTTCAACTTAATACTTGTAATTATTAAATATAAAAATGAAAAATCTAATTGAATTTAATTATAGATTTTGATATCACATCTCCACTAAAATAAATAAATAAATAAATGAATTCAATTATAGATTTTTGTTCATGTAGAGATGGTTACAATTTGTGTCTCATCCAAAATCCAGTAGAAAATTTTTATTTTGACAATAATATCATACCTTTCTTACATTTGAAATTATAAATGTATATAAAACACTTGGAAATGTTTGTTTTGTAGATTTTTTGTTGTTATTTTTCTAATTATAATTAAATTGATATTACATATTTAATCTTCACATAATCTAATCAAGAAAAAAACAGTTATAATTGGATGAATTAACCACATTTTATTGGGCTGTTAAATCAAATGGCTAACCTTTGTACCTAAAAGAAGCATAAGGCAAACTCAGAAAATGTAAGAGAAATAGGGACACACACGAAAGATCATACTTTGTCTACTTCTTTAAAATTGACCCAACCCAATCTTTAACCATTTTTAACACTAGGGGCTGTTTGGATGAGGATATTAAAGAGGGGCAAGTACGCAGGTGATAAATTACAAATATTAATAAATATAAATTTTAAAAGTGAATTATCAAAAAAAAAAAAAAAAAAAGAGTAATATTTTAGAACAGAATAAAACTTAATATAGGTATTACCTATATGTATTCAACTCAACTCGGTTTTAATCCCAAAAGTATCTGTCTATATTCAATTCAATACTATCTATTTGTTTTAAATATATATATATATATATATGTACAATCGTGCTCAAAGCTTTCCTTAACAAATAGCCAAAACATGCAGCCTTCGTGGGAATTAAAAAACTTGCAAGAAAAGATAGAGCCACATTCAAAAAAATCATTAAGGTACCATAAAAATATTGCAACCTTTTTCATCACTCTTACCTTGATGCATTGTTAGGAGCATAATATTGACAATTTATATATGGAAATGATTCAGTGTGCACATTCTCTCATTCTCCTTGGATAGTAAGTTATTTAATAGAATGAAAGATTGTGATCCAACGATTCATAGTTTGTGTACATCACGAGAGAGAGAGAGAGAACCTATAGAAATGCAAAAGAGGCAGCATCAACAATTAGCAGAGAAATAAAAATAACAAAAGCAACAGAAAGCAAATATGAAATATCCTAACCTCATTTGTAGCTCTACAAGCAAAAGATCAGTCAGTCTCATTCATGTCATCATGTGGTTTTCTTGAGAGCATTTCACCGACGAAGTCTTTCGCTTAACTAAAACAGCATGGCCAATATAATGCAGTTTCAGTTTCAATCTAGATGAATAAGTAGATGGCGCTACATTGCTGTACGTCTTTAGCATTTATTGTAGAGGATATTACTAGAACTGGATATCAATAGACAAAATTAAAATTCCACCCCAGGATAGAAAATATGAACCTCAAAAGCCTCACCTCCTGTCACAAAATTACTGGACAAAACAGACTGCAAGAAGGATTACTGAGGTTTAGAAGCTGGTTCTGTCGTGCTCGACAAGTCACTAATTGATTCATAAATGCTCATTGTTGATTCTTCACTGTATACACTTAGAACGGATTCTTGAGAAACTGATGTGCTCTCCAGCAGCATGTCTTTCAAGCAGTATTTTGATTGAATTTTGCATGGTCAAATGGCACTTCTCCATGGTCCTAATGATCTCCCAAGCAAATTGTCATCAGCTACAGACTGTGCAGCAAAAAAATAAAACTGTTGTTGATTCTTTTTCAGGACTATCAATTATTCTGTAAGGGCATTCGTCCTTTAAACATGCAGATACATGCAATGACTCCATTTGAAGATGTTCCCCAAGATTTTGAATGTTCCTTCCAGGAAAATCAATAGTTCTCTGAATAATTGCTGAAGCCAACAGAATTTCTGTGACAGACCAAGTACTTCATGTGTTGAGCTAAGATCTCTTCTAGCCTCATCTAAGTTGTCAACAGTTACAGGGCAACAATAAGCATACTGAATGTCATGCCGCTTTTCTCCCAACATGAGTAGGAACTCATCTTGGTGTACAACTGTAGCCTTTTTACTTTTTTCCGTAACCAAGATTCCCTTGGCAACTCTTTCATCAGTACCTGAAGCCAAGATGTGCAGTTTGTGCTATCTAAAACTAAATCAGATGTATCTTCAGAGCTTGTGTTTAAAAATTTGAAATTAGGACTCAAGCAACTGTGGACAAACATGTCTGAGGCACATGCTTTCACAAACACAGTGGAAGGAATGCACACAGTATCACCATTTGCAGGAACATAACATTCAATTCACAATCCAGACTGAATTCTTTCTTTAAGAGAAGCCATTTTAGGCCTCTCACCATGTACTATTATCACATGCTTAGGAGAGAAATTTAACAAGATCCATAATGTCTTTGGCGTCTGTATGAGGTCTGAAAGACAATTGACAAATCTGGCAATATAAAGATAAGGTCAGTAATGTTACAGAGAATAGAATAGAATAACCGGCACAGAAGAACATTCGGGCTTTCCTAGAAATGCATGTACATATTGTTGCATGCATGCAAGCATGCACATACATAGAAATACAATCCATTTGAGATGAAAAATGGCAGCCCCATATGATTCAGATGAAAATATAGCAATCACAATCATAATAATAAAGGAGTCAGGAGAGGAATATGCACCTGGCATCGCACATCAATTTGGGTGTCCTTGTCCAAATTATTTTAGTGGGTTTACCTGACATCAATTTATGTCCTATGGATCCAGCCACACAATATCTATACAGTGTTTGACCAATCAAGAGCATAGAGCATACCTGCTGAGAAGTTTATAGGAACCTTTAGATTCATATGCTACCAGATCATCCAACAATATACAAAGCTCCTGAATGAAAATTGATAAGACAGTCAAAACAAATATAAGGCCAGAGTTGGACACGGATAGATTCAAGGCATAGCATATGTAACATTCCACATCCAAGTAAAGAGCTCACCATGATGCATACACCAGTCAAGCAAATATCAAAATATGACAGCAACAAATTAAAATGAATGCTCAATCGCAAAAGAAAGAGAACAAAAAATTAATGTATGCATGTGCTTATAACAATTAAAATACAGCACAACTTAGCAACTTGCTGTATATTTATAACATTTGCCTCCTTATCAGAGTTTATCTCCTTATAAGTTTGGTTTGCCCTTAAATAATGCCCCAATCATATAAAGAGAAAGGGACATTCTGGAAGTTGATGATTCTATAATTCTCAGCAACAATCAGAATGCTCCATGAAGAGCTGCAAATTTGCATAATTCTTTAAGGAGTTACAAGGACAAGGATGATGATTAGGTCTTGGATTCATCTTTTTTGGCTAGATTTGCAGTGACAGCCTATGTACCATCAACAGTGGCCTCTTAGAGATTAAAGACACTTGAATTAAACATATAGCTTCAGTAAGCTGCATTCTACAATTGCACCTCTAAGTGAATGAAAATTATAGTCAAAATGAAACCAATAGCTATCTTGATGAAATACCTGAGCCATTCCAAATGCAAAGGAAGGAATAAGCACCTTTCCACCACCAGCAACATATTAATGAACCTACATTAATTGGATTTCCAAAATAAATAGTTGGTGATGAGAAAATATGTAACCTCCCCTAGAACAATATATATATCTGCCCACTGTATAGATATATAATTCTAATCATGTTCTTGTAGATGTTAGAAGCAATGCTTAATATATGTTATCAATGCAACTCTGAAGTAAACCATCCCTGAAGTGAGGAACATAGAAGATCCAGAAATATGTGTATTAATGATTCAGGAAATAACATAGAAGATCCAGAAATTTGTGCATGATAGAGAATTGACAAGTTTGTTTACATACAACTTTAAGAAATTCCCTCTCCCGAGCATATTTTGAATCACGTATGGTTGTTGCATATGTAGATCTGTGAGAAGAATATTGAGATTGATTTGCTATTCATGCTTTGCTTGCATTGTATATTCTATCTTTGTTATTTCATAATCTATATGGCATCACTGATAGTTGCTTTAAAGAAAATTTTCTTTCTAAATTATGTTCAAAACTGCAGCTTGAATTGTCTATCTTGAGATTCAGAAGTTTAAGGTTACAGAAAACTAAGTATTATGGATCTACAAAGAACAACCTCAAAACATTTGAGAAGGTTACCACAAATATTTTGATAATTTATTTCAGATTTGTAAAAGAAAATGGATATGCAAGTTTAGCTGTAGTGTGCAGAAATTCAGCAGGTTCCCTAGTTGACGGAAGAGCTACTCACGGATAAATGCTCCTCTGTTTTAATGGCAGAAACTTTATACCCACAATTCAATCTTTCAAATATAAAATAACAAAATTTCTATTCTAAACAAATCTATATCTACATATAAATAAGTTCAAGAGTTGTTTAGAAAATTTTTCGCCATGTGTCAAGTAACTCTCTAAAAAACTAAGGAGGGTGTATTCAATTAAAACTTTTATAGACTTTTTTTAAGTGAATGACTTTTGCAGAGTTCGTGGATTTTTAATGCCTTATGTGGAGTTTATAAAATTATGAATGACTTTTAAAGATTTTACTTTAAAAACTTTTATAGACATTGATAGACATTGATAGATATTAATAGACTTTCATTGATTTTTAATATTTGTTAAATAACTAATTAATAAAATTGTTTTTTATAGTTACAAAGGAAGGAGAATACCATAAAAAATATAAGAACACTCAGCTGCCATTAATTCTTATATGCATAGAAACTTTCATTGGTCAGCTTAATCTAATTTGTCACTTTGCAAAATAGACAAAATCCCATCAGAATGACCATTCCAAATATTCACCCATTGAATATGACTTAAAGTTATAGATACTAGAAAATTTATTACTTTATTACATTATCTGAATATGTGATTATATATCACATTATAATAATTCTTATTTTTATATTATTTAACTTCTTAATGTTACATAAAATATTATTGACATTAAAAAATTCAAATAATAAAAATTAAGATGTGAGGTTTGCAATGAAACAAACTTTTTATTGCAACTATAAAAAAATAAAACCATATTAATAATGATCCAAAAAAACAAACACACTGCATATGATTAGTCAATTAAATAATTAATTTAAAATTTATATGATAATTCTATATAATTTTTTATGTATATAAATTATA
>CATKHJ010009347.1:0-21893 GCA_949750685.1 Vernicia montana | reverse complement strand
TGATAAGTTATAAATTGTGCTTGTTGAAAATTATATGTTATGGAAGTTGAGGGTATAAGGTGGATTATAGAAGTGCTTAAGTTTATTGCAGGTTATGATCTTGGGGTAGTGATATTTTTAGTCAGCACTCTGTCGAATTTTTCTTTAGTTCATGATGATGAGTGCGTTCTACGGGTTTTCGGTGCCATGTCGGTTACCCATGCCCTAGGACGGTTGCGACTCCTAAGTTGGGTCGTGACACTAATATACCAATATATGTTGTGTGTGTTTGTGTCTTAACACTCTTCTATATTTGTCTTATTCCTCATACATAAAAATTAATATGGTATCATAGCAGGTTTGGCCTAGTTTATTGATTTTCCGGTTTCCCGTATGGATGTCCAATCCCAACGGCCCGGTCCGGTGTTACCGCTATGTTTCAGGAGGAGTGTTTGAATTTCTTTCATAGTTTTCCGAACCGGATGTCCAGTCCCAGCGGGTCCAGTTTCTAATCCAAGTGACAATTGAATGTTCATTCCCAATTATCACTTGAGAGATAGTGTTAAGAGTAATCACATATTGATTGTGAATGAATAATATAAGTGGTTAATATATGGTGAGAACTTATCATCTAATTGACTAGTTATAGTCATTTTAGATATGATAGTGCCTAATATACCAATATGTTTTGTGTGTGTTTGTGTCTTAACACTCTCCTATATTTGTCTTCCTCCCCATTCATAAAAATTAATAGACCAAGTTCTAAGGCGAACGACGGTGCAAGTCCAAGATCAGGGCTAATGCGACTCAGTGAAGCTCGATTAGTGTAGAAATTTTGTTTGGTTCTTGAGAAAAGGTTTCTAGGAAAAAAAAATCATTCTAGCTCAATTACTGTAATTTCCTAAAGCTAAATGGTCGTTCGTGAATAAAATTCTTAGTGAAGGATCAGCAGAAGAATTAGGAACATAAATGAAACCCATATCTGGGTTTTCAATTATCTCCCTTATTTTTAAAAAAAAATTTCAAGTTTTTTATTTTTAATATTTAGTCTCTGGAGGGATTAAAGATATGTTCTGGTAACCGAAAACGGCTTGATTGGATTTCAACTTTTTTCTTTTTTTTGCTTTTGAAGATTTTTTTTTTAATTTTTTAAAAAATATTTTTCTAATTATTTAAAATTTTGATTGTTTTTAATTTTAATATCTTTTATTGTTTAAAAATATCTTTTATTATTTGAAAAATATAAAATGGATTTGTAAGCCCTTAATTGGATCATAAATGAAAAATAGAGGATAATTTAATTTATGACACCCAAATTAAATATTTGGCTAAAATTTAGGCTTTGAATTAGAATTTGCCACATTGATAAGATATATCAAGCAAAATTTACTCCAATATATATGATTAATCTTTAGCTATAAATTATAACTTTTTTTTCCCCCAAAGCTATAAATTTTAGAAGAATGTTAGCAAGATTCTCCCTTTAACACTCTTTTAAATAATAGTTATTCTATTGGTTTACATTATCTAATTTTTCAATTTAAAAACTTGTTACCTATTTAGTAAGTTAAGTAAATTTTATATTTATCTCTGCAAAATAAATAATTACTTGTTGTTAATTACTAACTAGTCCCAAGCTATTCCACAATTAAATTAATTGCTTTAATTTCAATTTTGAAGAGATTTTTTTTCTTTGAATAACATCATTTTTTATTTTAAACAATTTAATATAGGACTTTTAACAATTTATTTTTTACAAGAATAATAGAATATGTCAAAACTAATTAGTATAAGGCTTTTATTTTTCTTGCTATAATTTTTCACAATTTAATAATAAAATTGGTAATTTTTCTCAATTCATAATTCAATAATGATAAAATATATAAAATATTTTTTATAATTTAACAACAAATTTTTTTTCCATCTCAATATATATACAGATCAATCTATTACTATCTTTTTATCTGGTTCATATATAATAAATTTAATCTATATATATATTTTTGTATCAATATTCAAAATTATTATAAGATAATATTTAATTTTAATAAAAAATTAATAGTAATATTTCATATATAAGCCCATATATATTAATTTGATGCACAAGAAAGCCCATCAATAACATTTCATTTTCTTTATGTTGGTACATAGAGGAAAGTTTTTAGTAGATCTGCGACTGTAGGTTATTGAATTTTATTTTTACCATAATAAATCCTCAATTTTTTTTTAAAAGAAATCAATAATTCAATATAAATAAAAGAGCTTGGGACTAATTAGTAATTAATAACAAATAATTATTTATTTTACTTTTATTTATTAAAAAAATATTAAATTTATTTAACTTGTTAAATAGATAGTAAATTTTTAAGTTAAAAGATTAAATGATATAAATTAATAAAATAACAATTGTATAATACAGTGTCGAGGAAGAATGTAATTACTTAACTTAATAAAGCCGAATGCACCCATGTCTCACGCCAAAGTAGCGTGATTACTGCTTAGGGCAAGCTGTCATATCAGTGTCACCAACAATGGCATGGCTGTCGTTTTCCTTCTTCTTCTTCTTCTTCTTCTTCTTCCTTCTTTTTTTATTTTTTTTTTATTTTTTATTTTTATCTTTTTTCCAAAACACATAAACACATAGGGACTGGAAAGTTTCCTTCCTCACTTAGTACACTAAATTTTGCCAAATATATATAAATAAAACTATGAGAATGTGTGTATCATCATCCAAAAAGGTGAAATTCGATTACAATTCAAAAGAGTTTGGCCAAAAAAAAAAAAAAAAAAAAGGAGGATTATATTTCAAAAGAGTTATAAGAGTTTAAATAAATTACTATTTAATCTCTTAAATTTAACTTAATTAATAAAATAGTTAATTAATTTTAAGAAACTAAATAAATAATTCCTAAAATTTTAATTTCATCAACACTTTAATTATTTTATAAAAAAAAACTGTTAAAAATATATAAAAAACTAAAATAATCCTCGTATTATTCTAAAATTTTCATTTTTACCAAATAATAATACCCATTATCTATTATCCATCACCGGTGTAAAATAGCCACCAAGTTTCGATTTTTGCGAACGGCAGCAGAGCTCGGCAACAGTGAACGACAGTGATTTTTACTATTTTAAGTGATAAATGTCTGATATCCAAAAAAATATTATCTACAAAAAAATCAATAAAAAAATTAAAAAGTAGCATGGACGTGGACATTTAAGTGGTGGAAGAAGCAAATCTAAGCTGGAGAGTGGTAGTCAATGTCCTAGCAGTGACAGTATGGCAACAACATTAAAAAAAATTGATTTTTGCTTTGGAAAGTAACATAGAGAGAGAAAAAGAGTTGGGATGGCGGAGAATCTCTATTCCCGTCTCACCTCATACACGGAAATACTTTAGTTTTTATCCACATTATTACGATGATTTCTATTTCTCACTTATTTTTTTTATATCACTTTAAATTTATGTACTTTTAAATAGTAAAATTTAACCTATAAAAATTTAAAATTTAAAATTTAATTAGATTTAAATTCACAATAAAAATATTCAAATATTATTAAATTAATATATATATATATATATATATATATATATATATATATATATATATATATATTTTATTAGTATATATCCACATTATTACGATGATTTCTATTAGTATTATTTATATATTTTATTAATTTTTTTATATATTACTTATTAATATATATAGCAATACTTATATATATTTTTATATTTATAAAATTTATAAATAATAGCTGAAAAATAAAAATAATTTCATTTAGAAAATGTTAATAGATTTAAACACACAAAATATGAAGAAATGCATCAATCCAATCTAAAATTCTTTATAATTTTCATGATATGAAAGAATTACAAAAAATGAGTGATAAAATTAGAAATCCTAATATATATATATATAAAATTGAGTAATATTCTTTTTATATGTAAATATAATATTGGATCTCTATGGGGACAGGGATGGAGATCCCTGCAGAGTGAGGAATACACTCCTTATCTCCATCCCGTCCTTGCTAACGGAAACAAATATCTCCCATTTTCGCCCCCATAAGATAAAAATTAGGGAATCTCTGCCTCATTCGAGGCGAATCTCCGTCTCGTTCGGGGTAAATTTTCGCGGGGAATAAAAATTCTCCGCCTCATTGCCATACTTAAAAAAGAGAGAAATAAGAAAATGGTGGCGTTGAAAAGTGAAAAGGGTGGAGGGTGGAGGGTGGAGGGTATTTTGGGTATCAAAAATTATTATTTTTATTTATTTTAACAAAAATGTAAAAAATGGACGGAATTACTAAATAGTATAACAGACTGAAAATTTATGGACTATTTATTTAGTTTTTCAAAATAGATGGATTATTTCATTAATTAAGTTAAACATCAAGGACTAAATAATAGTTTACCCTAAAAGTTTTTATCCTTACATTATATATTTGTTATAATAATTAAAAATAAATTAAAATGAAAAATAATATTATATTTTAATATAATTTAACAATTATGTGGACAACTGCTAGAAATATTAGGATTTGGAGAATCACAAGGTTAAGTGGTTTAACTATAAAAAAGCGAATTTGAATTTTGAGTAAATGAATTTATTTTTTATTTTATTGATTAAAAATTTATATTCTAAATATAATTTATGAATGTGTATAACTTTTGTCAAGAAATAAAATTTGAACGTGGAAATCAAACATTTACCTTTGACTATGGATCAAAATCCATTGGCTGATTAAAAACAAAAATGGCAATTTGGTTTAATTTGTAGCGAAAATTGGCCATTTGGTTTGGTCAATACACGCGTGCTCCCTGTCCTTATCATGTTAAATTAGACAGTCATATTTGAGTATTGAGTTTTGACACAGGACAGATAATTGCAAATACCGTATTTTTAAATATATATATACACAAACACACACAAGATAGAGAAGGGATACATATATACTTTAAAATCATGAAAATTTTAAATAGGCACGCTAACTCTTAATACCATTATTTTGGCCATTTCTAGCTTTTAAAATTGAATGTATTAATTACTATAACATTTATGAGATTTATTTTAATTAATATTTTAATACTTATTATTTTAAAATAAGTGCTTCTAATCCTTATATTTGTTAATAATTAACCTTTTAATTCTTGTATGTAAAATTTTAATTTTACATACAATATGTTAATCTCTCAAAATTTTATATTTTATATTTAATTTTATTTAGAGATTAAAAATACTAATTTTAAAATAATAAAGACTAAAGTGTTATAGTAATTTATCCTTCAAAATTTAAATCAATACTAGAATTCCTAGCTATTGCTAGGGTTTGAACATTTTCGTTTGTGATGAGCTAGAATCCACATGTTGAAATTGGACAATGTGGATCATATTCAGGAATCACGACCTTCATTTTCACTCACCTTTTATATTGCTTGCTAAATATATATACATTATAAATATAACAACTCTAACGTAGTCCTCGTTATTTATATATCTAATGTTGAAAAATACAGTTGACTTGAGGATTATTATATTTACAATACAAAGATATGTAAAAAAGATTCAAAGTATATGGAAAGAGAAGCCAAAGCTACGGTCTAAGTTAGTTATTAATTTGTCGCAAATGGGGAGTGATGGTTATTGTGACTTGTGAGTCACGACTCGTTGCATATCAAATGATTTCACGACCCTTTGATATTTTGATTAAATAAATTTTTAACAAATTATATTAAAAAATTAAAAAATAAATTCAATCAAAACGTGATTTTAAACTAACCGCATTCTCTCTCAACTTTTTTCTTAGTTTTTTCCTAAAGTTTTTTGTTTGAATCACTGTCGACTTTTATTTAATTGGCGGTGATTCATTTTTTTTTTTTAGTTTTTTATTTACTTTATGGATTTTGTTATCACTTTTATGAAATTTAATAGGTCTTTTGTTTTGTCTTTCTTGTTATAAGTTTGTTTGTTTTCCTTTATGAGAGTTTGTTTGTCTTTCGTTATGTGAGTTTGTTTGACTGAGTGGAATGTATTTCTTACTGATGTGCCAAACGCAACCAAAGTGTTGTATACAATTGTTTCATCAATACAATAAATAAAATTCAGAAGAAAAGCTCATATTTATAATGATGTGAAGGCGTTTGCAGAAAAATTTATGAGCCATTTGGACAAGCAGCAGGCCAAATAGAAGAAGTAGTTGCCAGAGGCAGCTGGAATTTTGAGTCTTGCAGGTACTTGATCCAAAGGAAAATGATCAAACAGATTTGACCCATCGTCACCGAAGATGACCAATGTCGTTTTTCGGCCAAATTTCCTCATTTGAACCCCTAAATTAGTCGTTTTTCTATTTATAGTAACTTTTCAATTTGGTTGTAACTTTTAGTAGAAAACTCAGATTTAGGTGTCATTTGTGGCGTTTTTCTTATTTAAATCCTTATTTTATTTTGGTGTATTGTTAGAAATCTGTTATTTTTGGCATTTTTCATGTTTAGGGTTTTGGGGTCTTTATTTAAACTCATGTTTTACCTGTTTTAAGACATCAAATAAAATTCAGAAAACGAAACCCTAATTTGGCTTTATCTCTTTGTTTACGCTGCGTTATATAATAAGATTTATATGTATTTTTTAAATGCGATTAAATTTACTCATTTGTTTCAAATTATACTTATTAATTATTATTAATAAAAGATTTATTTTATTTAAAAAAACGTAATTTTAAAAAGAAAAATACATTTAAATTCAAAAAATACCAAACAGACACTTCAAACCCAAATATAAATCCATTTTTTCTTTTTTTTTCCCCCCAAAAATTTCTGTCTCTCTGATTGCAAACAGGTCAACAATCAGTATCCATTTGGATCTTCCTTAATCAACTTTCCTAAACTTTCCGTATAACTTATCAATTGGCTTTCGCGGCTGTTATTGAGTCATCAGTAACTCAAGTAGAAAATTAGGACTTTATAATCTTTAACACACTCAATTTGTTTCAAGATTTTGAATAAACAAGATTTTGTTTTTTAAATGCAAATTTTTTTTTAGCATGGAAAGCGGAATTGAACCTGAGTCCATTGTCTAAATCATATATACACTTATCAATTATTTCAATCAAATAAAACTAATGTCTTGCTAATTTAATAAATTTGTAACCGGAATATTGTTTGGCTTTGCTAGTTTTGCATTGAAAGATTTTGGATACTCCTCAAAATCATGCTTATTATAGTACGTATTTATTTATTGGGATAGATAAGGTTAGTCCACCGATCGAGCACGTGTATAATGTAGTTTGTTTGTAAACTTATATATATTTGAATTGGGAGTTTAATTATAAAATGCATGCAATTTATTTAAATTCATTAATGAAGTTGAAAAGTTTATTTTATAAATTTCTTTAAACTCACATTTTGAATGGAAAGTAAATTTATGAAATTGAAAGATATTTTTATAATTAAAAAATGTACCTTTTTTATGTATTAAAATACAAGATTTTATAAAAATCCACATCCTACACAAAATTTTAAAAATTCTCAAAATGAGAGATTGTATTTCAATGAACTATAACAATACATGGTTAGTTTCATATCCCCTCTTCACTCTTGTCTGCAAGTGTATTTCGATGAATCATAAATTTTAATTTATAGATTTTAAAAATCCCTCTTAATTTACATAATCTAAATGTATTTTGAAAAGATTTACAAAAGATTTGTGGAAACAATAAAAAAGATAAATAATATTAAAATGTATCATTTTTTTTTTTTTTGTTAATCGAAAACCTAATAGGTCAAAATAATATTGCAAGTTATATAACAGGAGTAGCTCTCTCATTTAATATCTCTTGTTAAATTTATGACAATTTTTTAATTTGGGAGACTTAAACTCGAGACTTCTTATTTCTCACATTTTTAAAAGAGATGAAAAGACTCACCAGATCATTTTTAAGGAAAAATATATAGCATATATAATCAATAAACTTTAGCAAATTAGTAATGAGAATTTTTTTTTCAGAACTAAGAGGTTACGCACGTGAATATATATATGTCTAAAGGAGGGTTCATCGAAGCCCACCCAGAAGAAACAAATTAAGAAATCGTCATGGGAAAAATATACATATATATCTCGATTCCTGATAAAAAATTGTCCAAAGCTGGCAACTCAAACCAGCCCAGGCCAGTTGTAAGCCATTCTCTAATATCACATTAAAAAAATACATTAAAAATACATGGATATATAATGATTTAAACTTGACTACCTAAAAGTATTTTCAATAGTACTCTTTAAAATAAAGAGTATATTTTGGTTAATAAAGAGTATCTTAAAGAATTTTTAAATATAAAGAGCAAATAAATTTATTTAAATCTAATGCACTCTTTATATTTTACTCTTCATTTTATTTTATCTTATAAAAACATTTAATGTTAAATATTTATCAGAAAAGAAGCCAATAGAGACAAGAATATGTATGGAAAACATACATGTATTAATTAATTTTTATATAAAGAGTGAATTTTAGTTCTCTATATGTGTATAGTCAAACTCACTCTCTAATTTATAATTTAGATTTAGATTTATAATTTAGATTTAAAGAGTGGGTTGGAGTCCTGTTTTTTACAATCACTGTTTATAGAGAAATTCTTAGGTAGATTAAGTTTACCACTTTATTCATAGACTAATATAATAAATATAAGTATATTTATTATATTAGTCTATGAATAAAATGGTAGATTCAGTCTATCTAAGAATATCTCCTCCTTATAATAAAGAGTTTATGTTGAATAAAGAGTGGGTTGGAAATGCTCTAATAGGTT
The DNA here is from genome assembly GCA_949750685.1 of Vernicia montana. NCBI lineage: Eukaryota > Viridiplantae > Streptophyta > Magnoliopsida > Malpighiales > Euphorbiaceae > Vernicia > Vernicia montana. Next base: position 13,105 of record CATKHJ010009347.1, on the reverse strand, counting down.
AATTCTAACTTTTTAGCAATGATTAACCCAAGTTCATTAAAATTAAATTTATTCATGGGTTTAACCTATAATCAATTTAAGTTACCTCTACCCTTTCAATTCAATTTCAATTGGTCAATCAATCACACATTGTAAAAATATATTAAAAACACATGGGTATATAATAATTTGAGTTTGACTACCTAATAAGTTAGTTCTAATTTTTTAGCAATGGTTGACCCAAATTCATTAAAAATCAATTTATTCGTGAACTTAACTTATACCCAATTCAAGTTATCTTTACCTTTTCAATTCAATTTCTATCAAATACCAACGTGATAGAATTACAATTCCTTTTCTTGTCAAAGTCTCTAGATTCTAAGAGTCAAGTCCAAATATAGCCAAAGTTAAAATCAATGTATTAGTATTGGACTTATAATAAGTTGAGTTTTATAACACAAAATGATTTAAGTCATTTAGGTTGAGTTACCCTTCTTATTATAAGTCATTCATATTTTTTATTATAAGTCATTCATATTTCTTATCATCAGTAAATATGAGAGTACCTACATTATTCCATTTCATTCATTCACTGTATATATATTTAGCATTTCCTAATATATATATATATATATATAGCTAGTAAACATTGTCTGAAACTCCCAACAATAGAACTCTTCTTTTCCGTCATTAGAAAAACTACAATTCTCATTTAATCTCTAGCTCCTCAATGGAATCCTTTTCTCATCCAGATTTTGTTATTCACTCGTTTTTGGAGCCACAGAGATCATCTATCAATAACATGTCTACTACCATCGCAACCAGACCTTATAGTTCTTCTCCACTTTTTTCAGATGATGTTTACTATGATTTCCAGGGTAATACTCCTTTACCTGAAACCACCCATTTTCAACACAGCCTACATATTGATTACAATTTAGATCAATCTTCTTCATCCTGGATTGCCGATCTTGACAGTGCTGGGGTTGATCTATCACTGGACCCTAACAGAAACCAGTTGCTACACACCTTCAAGGTATATTAGTAGAAATTATTAATTATTTATGAATTATCGCATTTTTTTTTTTATCAGCTGAGAGTTATTGCACATTTATGTTGTGAGAGTTAAAAGAGGATTCCACATTAAAATAAAATCAAGGTTTAATGTGATGTTTAAGTCTTAATTATTATCCGTGATCAGTTTAACATGTGACTTATGGGTTTTAAGTCTTAATTTGCTTTTTTGTAGTTTCTTTTAGTTTATTTTCTTAGTTGGTGTATTGCTTTTTAGTCAAATTCTTAGTATGGCTACTTGGTCAATCTCTCTGTAATATAATTGTGTTTTCATCTTAAAGCACTTTTAATATAAACAAATTAACATATTTATAATAAAAAAAAAAAGCTTAACATGTGAACGTAAAAGTAAAATGCATGTGTTTTTTCTTATTTCTTTGACTAGGAGGAAATAGAAAACAAAGGTGAGATAAAATGCAGGAAAAGCTACGAGTCAAAAAAATCAGAGAAGAAAAAACTGAAGCCTCGTGCAACAAAAGAGACGAAGAAAGTTCCTCCTCAGCAGCCATTGACAGGTTATGTTCATGTGAGAGCCAGAAGAGGTGAAGCAACGGACCCTCATAGCCTTGCTGAGAGGGTAATATATATTTTAAACTTTAATTACATTTACATATAAAACTTTTTATGAAACGTGTATATATATATATATATATATATTTATGTAAACTAAACATATTTATTTACAGGTAAGAAGAAAGAAAATCAGTATGAGAATGAAGCTGTTGCAATCTTTGGTTCCTGGATGTGACAAGGTAATTATATTAATACTAGCTAATATATAGAATATGATCGTCGTGAAAATTTAATTTTGTTGTATAGTTCTAAACTTCTAATTATATATGGATCTTAATTAATTGACAGATAACTGGGAAGGCTCATATACTGGATCAAATAACTAGATATGTTATAACCCTACAAAATCAAGTAGAGGTAAAATAAGTATATATATATATATTTTAGAGCAAAATTATTATACAAGCTATACATAACCCAATACTAACCCTTCACACATATATGTCGGATCAGTTTCTTGCAGCAAAACTTGCTTCTGGAAATGGCATTGGTAGCGACTTTGAAGTGAACACACTAGTACCAGCTGATGAGGTATTACTGCGTGCTAGCTTAATTTCTCGACAAAGCCAATATGCTCTTATAACTTTTTTTTTTTTTTTTTTTTCAATTGAAATCACTTACTATATATAATATTATTTTTAATTTTTAATTATTTAATTTATTTGAAATATATTAATTTGTTATTTCTTTTCATTCAGCTCGTATTTAATTCCATTGAGGCACCATCTGCATCGATGTTAAATCATCAAGAGACAACTAATGTCACCGCTTGTACTCAACTGCTAATTACGAATGCAAATTTTGATTTGGTCAGCAATATCAATAAACATTTATAATTCAAAGGTAATTAATTAAGTAAATATTTCATTGATTAACTTGTATTTATTAATTACGAGATTTCTGATTATATATATATATATATACACTTGAACGTAGGGATCGTGAAATGGAGTTGCTGATGATGGTTTTGCAAAGGAATTAAGATGTTAGTATCTTCAGTTCCATTTAGCTAGTAGCTTTTTTCTATGTGAGGGGAATCTGATATGTTCCTGCTGTTGTTTCGTGATTTTAGACTTTTTTTTTTTTTTTTTCATTTTACTGTCTCTGTTTGGGATCCCGCAACTATTTGTGTGTAAGGGCTTCAAAGGAGCGGATGTTGACACTCCCTCAAATATTTCTGATATTAATTCACTTGTTAATTTTATTAATTAAGTGGAGTATTTTACCTTGCTTGCATTTTAAAAAAATATCTGAATATATCATATTTACTTAAGGAAAATGTACAAAAAAAAAAAAAACATCTCAATTTTTACAAAAGGTACTAATAAACTTTTGATATTTTTAATGATTCATTTAAACTCATATACTGTTGAAAATGAGTTGATGAGACCCATAAACTAACTCTGTTATTTTTTCTATTATTTTTACGGACCCTACAAATAAAATATTATTATATATATAGAAAATCAAAAAGAAAAAAATAAAAATGTTAAAATAAAAAACCCATAAGATTAAAAAATAAAATTATATTTTTAAAAAATAAAAAATATTAACATTAAAAACTTAAAAAAAATGAAAATTATATATATATATATATATATATATATATATATATATACTGTTAATACTTTTTATTTTTCAAAAATATAATTATATATATATTTATAAAAAGAATGAAATTTATATATATTTACTTTTTTATTTTTTTTGGTGACTACCTTTTTATTTTTTAAAAATATAATTTTATTTTTTATTTTAGTATTTTTGATTTTCTGTATATATAATAATATTTTATTCGTGAAATCCATAAAACTAAAAAAATAATAATAATAATGGAGTTAACTTATGGGTCTTATCTAGCCATTTTCAATAGTTTATAAATTTAAATGAATCATAAAAAAAGAAAGAATTTATTTGTGCCTTTTGTAAAAATAAAGTTGAGAGACTTTTTTTTTTTTTTGGTACCTTTTCCCATTTACTTATTAACTGATACAAGAAAAAAGAAAAAAAATTCATATTCACATTGATCTTAATTTAAAAAAAAAAAAAATACATAGCACTTAATGTTTATTTCTCTTCTGCTAAAATAATTCCACACAAAAAAGAGGGTTATCAAAAATCCTTCTTCTGCCAAAAAAATAACCAGCCAAGAAGAGAAAAAGAGCAACTATTTTCCTTTTGATTGAATAGAATTTAATTTCAATTTCTTGACAATTTTTCATTTAGACTCTAAAACAAATTACTATGAGATTGACATATCAATTAAAACATAAATAATTTACTCCAAAATTAAATTTACTTAATAGATTGATGACTCATCTTCTCTTCTTCTGTCTTCAAAATTTATAAAATACTTCATTTCATCCAGGGATAACAATGAGGTGGGGCGGAAGAGGGGTACCATCTCCCTTCCTCATCTTTGTCTTAGCGGAAAATTTTTATTTTCATCTCCACCTCATATACGAAAACAATTTAGTTCTCATCTCTATTTCCGTGGGAATCCTCATTATAATAGGGATTCTCGTTCCCCATTTGAATTTTTTATTTTATTTTATTTCAATTCAATTTTATAGTTTTAGATAGTGAAATTTAATGTATAAAAATTTAAAAATTAGATTTAAACTCATAATATATATATATATATATATATATATATATATATATATATATATATATATATATATATATATATATATATATATAATAACTGAAAAATAAGAATAAATTTATTTATAAAATATTAATAGATTCAGATATATAAAGTATCAACCAAATAAAATTAAAATGTAAATACGCCTAATACATTAAAAATGTTCTAAATTTTTGTTTAATAAAACATTAAGAAATTTAGTATAAATAAAAGTATAAGAGTATTTAAATAAATTTTTTTAAAGTCGTCATGATGTGAAAGAATTAAAAAGAGTGAATGAAAAAATTAGAAATCTTAATACATGTGTTTATATATATATATATATGGTAATTAAATAATATACTTTTTATATTATGAATAATTATGTATATATAATATTGGATCCCCACGAAAACATGACAGGGATTCCCACAGGATGGAGAATACACTTCCCCCTTCGGTCCATGCTAACGGAGAAGAAATATCTCCCATCTCTACTCCTATGAAATAAAATTCGAGACATTTCCGCAGAGAACTGGAATTCTCCGTCCCATTACGATCCCTAATTTCATCCTCATTTATCTCCCTCTCCTTTTCCATCTTTATATTAACAAATAATAATTCAATATAATCTATATGATTCTCTATAGATTATTTGTCAGTCTAATTTTAATTTATTTCTTTTCTCTTTATATCATGATGATTTTAAACAATTAATTAATCACTCCTTTAAAATTGATTGATCTCAGTTTAGTTGCTTCTATGAATTCACATTAATTTTCAAGTGAGTTCTATCTATTTTTTTTTAGGTTTCAATTTTAATGATTTTTTTTCTATTATTTTTCTGCCTCTCTCTATAAATTTTTCGCATACTCGTGTTGAGATTAAAAAGGAATCATAATGGATTTTTTATCAATTGTCCTCAGCATTCGTATTAACTTATCCTTGGATGCTTGATTTATAATTTATGCAGTCAATCAAAGTTTTACCTTTTGTATTAATGTTAATTATCATTTTAATCTTTTAGATTTTTAAATTTAATTTCCATGAGAATAATTGCATAAAGTATATTACTCAAGAAAAATCATCAAAATATTTAGCAATGTAGTTGTTAACTTGAACATATTAATTAAGTCACCAATAAATTTCAAAGGCTATATGAATTTGAGCTTTTGTAGTTGGCAGTGTTGCTTAATAGCACATCTTTATATACGTTTAAAATTACAAATAACATTGAGGACTGCATGAAATTCATTACATGTGGTTATTACAATGTGCAAATAGATAATTTTATAAGAATTATTGGATATATGAAGTTGAAATTTTTTTCTTATTTTTTAAAATTCTAATTGTTTTATTAATGCTTGGGATGAGAGTTCAAGATTACAATATATATATATATGATTTTTAAGTTAATAATTAGGAAGAGAGATTGGGCTCTCTTAGAAATCCCTAGCTATTTTCTCTTTCAACTTGTTTTTTGGTTTTTTCTAAAATTTATTATTTGAGTTACCGTTGATTTTCATTCGATCTGCGGTGGTTCATTTTTTTTTATTGTGTTTAGTTTTTGCTTTCAATAAGAGATATATGTAAATTTATATCTTTCTAGACATTAATTTAAGTTTATTTTTCATTTATTTTATGAGTTTTGTTATTCATTTTATAAGATTTTAATAAGTTTTTTTATTTTGTTTTTCTTTATGAAAGTTTTTTTGTTTTCTTTTATGAAAGTTTATTTGTCTTCTATCATAAAAGTTAGGAGGAGTTTGAATATGATATTTAGAAAATCGAACTCGTTTAAAGACAATAAAGTATATTTGTGGTTTAGTATAGCCACCGAGTATAATGTGTTTTTTGTCGATGTACTAAACGCAATCAATGTGCTGTATACAATTGTTTCGTCAACACGATCAATGAAAATCAGAGGAAAAATTTATCTTTATAACAAGATTATTTTTCTGTTACAAGTTGTACTAATTAATCGTTATTAATGATATATATATATATATATATATATATATATATATATATATATATATATATATATATATATGATTTTTTTTCCAAAAATATATATATTTTTTTTGAAAGACCCAAAAATATATAGTTAAACATGACAAAAAAAAAATTAATATTCCTTTTGGTTCTTAATAACTGACGTTTTAGAGAAATGTACTTGAATTAAAAAAACAATAAATTATAGATAATTTCAAACAAAGTAAATTAATATACCCTTAATTTATCTTTTACCAAAACTCTACTAATAACACTAAGCTTTCTTTGATGATAAAGGTAAATTTGAAAAAAATCAATCAATGTTGCATTGGGTTTATAGAATGATAATTATATTGAGATAAAAATACTTTTTTAAAATGTCAGTTATTGAGAATCAAAAGGAGTATAAATATGCGCAATATGGAAAAATATTAATTAGTTGAACTAATAATTTGACATATTAATTCTCAAATGCTAATTTGAAATATTTGTTAAATATAATAGTTAAATCAATATTTCAATTAAAAAATATAATTAAATTATTCAATGCTGTAATTAATGTTTAATTATTCAATCATTGGTCATTAACTGTTAATATTACTCTATCCGTTTTAAATTGATAGGCACAGCTAACTTTTCACATGGATTAAGAATTATAGGTTAATTTAGTTAAAATCATTAATTTAAATTTTCTTTTTCAAAAGTGCCCTTGCAGTAACTCACAATCTAAAAATATTAATTTATTAGAACCCAACTTTTGTATTAGTGGATATTAATTAATGTATTTTTGAAAATATAAATATAACTAATTTAAATAATTATTTTATCAATACTAATGTTAAATAAACAAGGATATTTTAATAAAATACTATCTAAACTACTATTTTAAAATGAAAATATGCCTATAATGTAAGACGCCCATTATAAAAAATTTGTCTATCAATTTGGGACAAAGGGAGTATGTACTAATAATTTCACCCATTAACAGATTGATGGTGAATTTTCAATAACTTATTGTAATTAGTAATCATTCAACTATTATGGGTTAACATTTAAATGTTGATTATTAGCCGCAAAGAACTAACCATAAGTATTAAACCAGGCCTTAACTACGTACATGAACCATTCGTGGGCTTGAGAGTTCAGGCCTAAAGATCTCATTCATCACCTAGCGTTGAATCAACCCCCGCCATCGGATTTCCATTAAAAAGCCGACATCTCAAATTTCGAGGCTCATCCAACGGTTCAAAATGCATACACGTCACACTTTAGAACCAGCAGATCGCCTCTTCCGAGACCTTATCCTGCGCACACTTCGTATAGACTCGCACTCTCTTCTCAATCATCTATCACCGTAATGGCCGCCGAGTTGCAGCCACCGGAAGGCCCCATCACCAGTATCGCCATCGCAACTGCAGCTGTTATAACACCTGGAGAACCCGAGAACGCAGGTCCACTACCTCCGGCCCCGAAACGGCAACGCCGGCCCAGCGTCCGTCTCGGTGAGATCGGCGACCAACCGGCCACTCTCTCATATGAATCGCACATGCGCCGCACCAAGCACCCCTGGCGCCTCCCTAAAGAATCCTCTAAATCCGTCAAGGCCAGGTCTTTAACAAACCTCGTTAATGGTAGCGATAGCCATGAAATCCAAGAATCGGAGGGAAACACTCAAAACGGTGAAGTAAATCTCGAGTTCGGGCATCGCAAAAAAGCAAAAAGAGCGACGACAAAGAGAGTGAGATCGAATTGGATATCGAAGGTGGAAGAAGGAGGAGGAATTGAGGGAGATAGTAGAGACGACGGAGACGAAATGTTTAGGGATTTCGATCAGGACTCGGAAAGTCCGTTAAAGGAACAAAGCCCAGTCCATTCTATGGATAACGTTGCTCTCGATATGTGGCACGGGCATAGGAGAACGGGCACGGGTCGGGCTAGGGTTTCGGAAAGTAGGGAAAACGACACAATGGAAATGGATAATCTCCCGGAATCGGATTCCAGGGACCGAAAATGCAGTACGAGCGAAGGAGTGAGATCGTGGCTGATTGAATTGGGGTTGAGCCGATATGCGCCGGTTTTTGAGATACACGAAGTGGATGATGAAGTATTGCCATTGCTAACATTGGAGGATCTTAAGGATATGGGAATAAATGCTGTGGGTTCTAGGCGGAAACTCTATTCTGCAATCCAGAAGCTTCGCAAGGGGTTTTCTTGAGGTTTTTTCTCCTTTTTTTTTTTTTCACATATTTTTATTTTTGTTATAAAATGTGTAACTTTTTTTACTCATAAAAGGGAAAAAAACCTGGTCTTTGGATGAATTGTGATCTTTCTAACCAATAATGGCGATATAGTTTTGTTATGAAATGTTAACGTTGGCTTTATCCTGGCATTGAAGATAGGTGATAGGTAATGCAATTTGTCTGATTAGTTAAGATTTATGTTAATAGTAAATTTGTTGACAAAGATAGAAAGTTATTACTTGGATGATTATGTTATGTATGTTGATGTCACCAATGCACGACTTCATCATTATGTTCCTTTCTCAAGTTTATTTTCCCCACCTGCTATACCTTTTATATGTGATTCCCCATGTAATTAGTGTTGAATTGTGACAAAACATATTCGTCATGTAATCTGTTTAAATTCAAAGATCTACTACTGCTATAATTAGGAAACTGTTGGTGATCAGTCTATTTTTTTATTTTTTAATTCATAATTGTTTTAAGTTATTGTGACTTTTATTTTACCAATGTTGTGTAATTGTGCCTTTTGTTCTTCTTGTCCACAAGGGAAACTTCCTTAGCTTTGCTGGTTTTCTTTGGTTTCCAACTATGGGTAAATATGAAAGTTTAGGGCCTAAGTTAGCTCAACAAGTCAAGCACTAGCATGAGTGGTGGTCCTGGTGGATCAGTTGCATGACTTGTGCTAATGGCTGCTGTGCTGCTCATATAGTGAATTGACAATTTCTGGGCAGCTTTAATATCTAAGGTGGCTCAAATTTTGTAATTCGTATATTTTTCTTTCATCTGACCTCTTTCTCTTCTCTTCACCTTCTTTATTGCCTTTCTGCCTCTTTGCTACACCTTTGATCTCTCAAAACTTAAGCTCACAGATGCTAAACCCCTTTCATGTTTGAAAACTGTGAACAATTATATCAGTATTCTATTAGTTGAGGTGTGATTGTTATTGCATCTGCACAATCCTGTTCTCTGGGATTAGTATTCTATTAGTATTCTTTTATATGTGGAAGCAAATCCTCACCGCTGAAAGTCTTGATTTCATAGCTGTTATGACTTCCACTTTCATTTAGAATGATAAGTTTCATTGCCCTTTGTCTTTATCTGTTAGGAAGTTGATGAATCTGTTATTAACCTAGTCTAAAACATTAGCAGACGTAAATATCTCACTTATGATTGAGTCAAGTAATAGGCTTCTATAAATGCTTTACGATGAACTCTAAGTGTTTTCAAGGTATCTCTTAAGTTTTAAGTTGATAATGAAACTTAATTTGTTTTTCTTTAGAATCATTATGGTTCAGTTAATCAAAGGCCATTAGAATTACAGAGTCAGGATCTATAGTTCAAGAAAGCTATAGAGGGGGGCTTTTGGCAAATGTTGGGTCAACAATTGCTTCAAAGAAAGCAATACTGACATCATGATTGTTGTCGCATGTCTCTTGTCAGGGTTGTCCTATCCTGGAGTAAGACATCCTAGAGGGAATGGTTTTGTCCAGCAGCTTTTTTACATAATCTTTGATCTATTGAGTTAATGTCTTGCATGATCTACTGGGAGCAGCAGTCCCTGTTAGAAACTATCAATTTAGTAGAAGTAAACTTAAGCATTCTACCTATTATGATGCTAATTGCTTGAGCTAAATAGTTAATGTATTATTATTTTTGGTGAGTTCGAACTTCAAAATTTTTAATATGCAATGTGAATCTGGCATTAACCTGTTGAGTACTTTTGGTTTGTATTCCAGCTTTATTACATTTTGGTACCCATTCTTTTGTTGAAGTTGCTTATTTCTTGTTCTGCTCAAAAGATTGAGGTGTTCTGTTTGAAATAATTTTTAATTGGTTCGTTTCTTATTGCAGTGAAGTTTAACTTTTTCTATTGCATTGCTTCTGTTATAATTGTATTATAAAATTTACAATTTATATAAATAATTAGGTTAGATATAATGATGAATTCCTTGAGGCATCTCTCTTTTATGGGCATGGATTTTAATCCTTTTCCTTCATTTTCTTTGGAATAGCATGTTTTTGTGGTACCCCTCTTTAGTGATGGGTCCTGCTGATTATGAGATGCACAACCCAGATTCTGTTCTATTTATAAAGGATAGAAGGGGGAAATGGGCTGAAGCCAAATCCCTTTTTTATAAATCTGTACGTCTTCATCACTAAAAATAATGCATATACTGTAAGATGCTCTTTCTTTCACACCACAATGTTAACTCGGATTTTGTTGAAATGGTAATTAGCTCAGATTTGTTCATGAGCTACAGATAATGTTGCAATGGTCAAAATGAATTATTGTAAGCAAATTACGGCAACTGTGTGATAATAGCATGTCTTTGCATATGGTAAAAAAGCAATTGGAAGTCCACTTGTTTGGAAGCGAAGCTCTGGATAACTAAGCAATCTGATCTGTATAAGTGATGAAATTTGGGAAGTTAAATAAAGAAAGCAATTAAATTGGGAAATCACGTTGCTGGGTTCCTTGCTGATTATGAGATGCTATGGCATGCGTTTGTCTTTCACGAGAGCACACATTTTCTCAATTACTGACACAGATTATGGTGTAGGTGTCATGGAACCATTTTAAGGTTGCCTTAGAGAGTGCACATGAAGGAATGTACATTTGATATAAGTTCAATCAGGAATTTCTTGAAATGTAATTTGAACAATCAGCAAATGGAACATAACCTGCCTGGACATTTAGCTCTATTTTCATTTAATCTCTGGGCTTAAACTTATGTTGTCTTCAATATATAGAGGGAGCTCCTGAAGCTACATGTGCTGTCTCTGTATTTCATCATGGTTTATAGTTGCTTCTCTTATTTTTGACATATAGTTGCTTTATTTTTGTTTCTGGCTGTTTAAATATTGGATTGAGATGATTGCTTTTATTTTCATAAATATGTAAATAATACATTGCCTAAGGACTATCAGTAGACATGGTTGCTTCCTATAGTGTTAAGCATGCTTCCACGCAGTTTTTTAGAACTAATTGGCGTTGTCTGCGAGCCAGATGGATCTATGGAAGGAGTTGCCAATTCTTATGGCTGTGTATCTCTTAAATCTCGAGCCTGTGAATCATATTTGCAAGCAGTTGTGGTCGGACTGGACCTTAACAGATGAAGAAGCTGAAATTTAACATTTGGATGTGTTGTATAGAGTTTCAATTTCAAAGATTTGTCAAGGCACAGAGAATAAAAGGGGTTGTGTAATTATTGATTTTAAGTTTTCAGTTTCTTATCCTGCTGATTGCTTTGTGCTGACCCATCTGAATACTTGATTTACTTAATACTAGGCATTTTACTACAGAAAATGATACAGAATTTAGTGAACTGCTACAAGATTTGCGTTTCGCGGGTGTAAATTTTCAGTTTGTATTGCTTATTTTATTATTGTGCTTAGTTGTATCTGTGAATTTTTCAAAATTGGCAATTTTGATTTTTATAATTTATTAATCTTTAATTGCAGAATTAATTTTTTTTTATTACACTTTAATCCTTAATAGCTGTTTAATTTTTAAAATTTTAAATTTTAGTCTGTATTATAAAACAATCTAGCCTCTCAAAAATCTTATTAAGTGTAATCTAAATATTAGAATCATGGTTGTGAAATTCAGACAGGTCCGGTTGGTTCAACTGAAAAAATCAAGAATCGATTCACTGATTGGTCTGAGTAATTTATAAATCGGGTACTTTATGTAATAAACATTCATAATGTGTAATGAACGTTTGACTATGGTTAAACTTTTGATCCGTGATTTTCTGTCTTCACCAATTTTAAGATCAGATTGAGTTTGAAAATCATGATTAAAATATATCCAAACAAGTTATTTTCTGCAAAACTAATGGAATCTTAGATTATTGATTCCATATCAAAGACAAAGAAGCCTAATCTAAGTATTTTTTTTGCCCAATAATAGAAAGTTGTCATTTCATAAGGGACTAAGGCCCAAATCAATACAAAGATCTATTACAGGATAACTCAACTTAAGAAGTAAAATTGAAATTTGGACATGGAGTCCAAAAAAATCATACCCATATTAGAGTTTTTGACATTAGGTTTAAAGCTCACATAAACAACAGACTCAAGGTCTGTGAAGAAAATGGCCCAATGGCCTACAATAGTTGAAAAATTACAATAACACTCCTCAAGTAAACCCTTCCTATCAAAAAAACCTACCTTCTCCCCCATCTCCACCGTCATTGACATCGCCTGAGACCAAATGAGAGAATAAATCACTATTAAAATCAAAGGGCTCTTTGTTGGATCTACCCACATAAACTAATACTGATGTAGCCTCAAACTAACCCAGTAGAGAAAAGCTAGACAACAAGAGCAAAAACTTTCACCCTTCATCCAAATCGGCCATTGCCGGAAGGGAGAAGAACCTTTGGCCCTGGCCGGAGGCAAAGAGTATAGTAAAGACACAATATTCTAATTAAGCCCAACAATAAAGCATCTTTCAATTTCTTTGAGTGAAATAACCAGAAATATGCACTTGCAGGATTAATATAGCTGGATGTGTAGTGGAGGATTTATTCAATGAGAAGTGGGGTCCTTGGACCTTACCCTCTTCTTCTTCTTCTTCTTATTTTTTTTTTTTTTTTTTTTTTTTTTT
>CATKHJ010009335.1:0-17983 GCA_949750685.1 Vernicia montana | reverse complement strand
ATTTCTTTTGGAACCACAACTTCCTTGGCAGATGAACAGATTAGGGAACTTGCAATTGGATTAGAAGAAAGCAAGACTAAGTTTATCTGGGTGTTGAGAGATGCAGACAGAGAAGATATTTTCACAGGAAAAGATCGGAGACTTGAACTCCCAGAAGGATTTGAAGAAATAGTCAAAGAAATAGGAATAATTGTGAGAGACTGGGCATCCCAAATTGATAGCTCGAGGCACCCATCAACAGGTGGGTTCATGAGTCACTGTGGTTGGAATTCATGCATGGAGAGCATTAGCATGGGAGTGCCAATAGCAGCCTGGCCAATGCATTCAGACCAGCCTCGAAACGCTATGCTGATAACAGAATTGCTAAAAGTTGGTATAATTATTAGAGAATAGGAACACAGAGAAGAACTATTGACATCTTCAATCATTAAAAATGCTATAAAGAGATTAATGATATCAGAAGAAGGGGATCAGATTAGGGAAAGGGCCAAGGAATTGGGTGATATGGTCCAAAACTCGGTATCAAGAGATGGAATTTCTCGTGCAGAATTGGATTCCTTCATTGCTCATATTACTAGATAAAGACTTGTTTGTAGTGGTTGGTTAGATTTTGTATCTAGCTGATACTGTGATGTAAATAATTTCAAGATCACTTTCCAGTAGTATAGTGAACTAAATCCAGCAACTTCAAAAGCAATAATTTCATCAAAATATTGGGTTTTTCAATCTAAGATTAAGCAATATCACTTGACACAAATTAAACAATATCAGTTGAATAAATAATTGAAGTGGAACAGATAAAAGCTAAGAGCATGAATGATTTGAATAACCATCTCCAATTGAATAGTCTTTATCTTAAATCTAAAACCCAATTGCATAAACTTGCGAAATTCAAAAAAAAAAAAAGCTTCTGGAGTTGATTTTGTTTACCTGAGATGCAACTTGGGGAAAGAAACTAGATGAATGGTAAAGAAAGCTCTTCATCGTTTGTCGTTGAAATTGGGCTCACTCGCTTCTCCTTCTTAAATTTCCCAATCCTCCAACTTGATAATGCACATCCCAGAATGAACTCGAGAAGAGAAGACGCGGGATTAAGGATGATGAATTGATGAACCTTCAATTAATGGTAATGGATTTTGGCAAAAAAAAAAATTAATGGTGATGGATAATTGGATATGGCAGAGGCAGACTCTGGCCTCAATTTTCAAGTGAATTGCACTGCAGCCCATAATTTAAAATAAAAGGCCCAACAACATCTCCCACTGCAAAGTCTCCAAACTTGGATTTAGATTTTTTTTTATTTCAAATGTACCTTAAGACCCATCTCATGTCAATTGATGATGTGAGAACTGGGCCATAAAAACACAATGGAAACTGGAAAGACCCATCTATAGATACAATAGGCTCCACGCTCCAGTCGAAGAAAAACAAGAAACAAGTCACTTCTGGAGACCAGAGACTGAGCTAAACTACACCTATGTATCGAGCTACCCAAATCTTGCTCAAGGGTCGTAAGGCACTTGAAGATCTGGATTTGATCAAAGTCTTGCAATCTGAAATCAAATATGAACTCTCTTCTCCATCCTCTCAGGTCTTTTTCTTTCCTCTTTTAATTAATCTTGTCATGATTCTATCTTTTTCTTGCCTCTTTTAATTAATCTTGTCATGATTCTATCTCTTTCTTTGCTCTTTTAATTAATCTTGTCATGATTCTATTCATTATGGATAATATAGAAAGGGAAAAAAAAAATTGTGGGATTATAATGGATTGTGTTAAAAGCAAAATGCAGAGACCCAATTCAAGAAACCTGGAAAAAGTTGGAAATAGTTCTTATTTTGTACATTTATTGGCATGAATGTAGGAGAATCGAAGTGGGCCTTTAGGAGATTTTGTGGTAGACTGGGATTCATCACATTCCGAAGATGTTGTTTTGCGGAGAAAATTTGAATCCGGTGAGGAGGTTGCTGTTTCTGCTTTGCTGCATCCAAATTGCTCGACTGAACTTTTGATGAAGGTGTTTGTGAAAAAGCCTGGCTTGAACTCTATATTGCAATTTGATTGTGGAGTTTCTGAGAATGATACAAATGGCTCTCAGTTTGATATCCATAATGCCTATTATCTCAAATCAACAACCTGCCCTGGACCCTCTGCCTATAGAGGCCCCTTGTTCAGGTAAATTTATTTGCCCATGTTCTGAGTTTTCTTTGCTCACTATGGACACGTCCTTAATGAAGAAAACTTGACATGTTCTGTTCAAAATGTAATTTACTAGTTTTGCTGTTTTCTGGGGAACATAAAAAAGAGCAAAACATGGAAATGTTGCAATTCTCTGAATCTTGAGGGATAAGTGAATTGTGCTTTTCAGGATGTGAACAGAGAAATATCATAGCTGGGAAAGTTTATTTGGGAGGTTATCCCTTATGAGAAGTTTTCTTGTGCGTCTATTTTGAGGCCATATTGTATCTTATGAGATTATATGAAGTATGAACTTTATTACATGTTTAGTAAATTGAATATTGCGATTTCAGGATTATCCTTGGTGATATTTCATTTTTGAGTGTATTTGAATTATCTGTCAATCAATTCTATCAACTATAACATTTAACCATCTTTATATGTTTTTGTACTCATTCAGATAAATTTTGTGACCCATATTTGTCCACCCATTTTAGTTGTACTTTGATACCAAATTAGCCAAAGCCCTAGAAGTAACACTAGAGGTCCATTTGTATGCAAGATATTTATTGTTTTCATTTTGGCTATGAAATATCCTGCTCTGACCCTAGCATGTAGTTTGGAATCCAGCTGCTATTTACAGACTCTCTTCTCAGTTTAGATACTAGAGATTCCTTCCTGCAATTATATCATTCAGGTATTATTGTGATAACCAAACTTTACTTGTTCTGCTCCACTAACACAAGGGATACATAATTCTTATCACATCATATTTTCTCTTGCATTTATCTTTGTTGATTTGGGTTCTTTATCCAGATTATTCTCTATGTAATTTCTCCTGTCTATCTGCAGCGATTTGGACCCTCGTTTACAAGATGCACTCAAGGAATACCTAGTAGCCAAGGGAGTTAACGAAAGCTTTACTAATTTCATCCTCCTACATCTACAAGAAAGGGAGCAAGGTCAATATGTGAATTGGTTGCAGAAAATTGAATCACTAGTGGTGAAAGACGACTGATGCCAAGTACTAACAGCATTACAGCAATAGATTTAAATTGTATATTATTTTCCCCCCACAATGCTCAACTCCACTATTTGAAGGTTCAAAAGAATTGT
Organism: Vernicia montana; assembly: GCA_949750685.1. NCBI lineage: Eukaryota > Viridiplantae > Streptophyta > Magnoliopsida > Malpighiales > Euphorbiaceae > Vernicia > Vernicia montana. Next base: position 14,691 of record CATKHJ010009335.1, on the reverse strand, counting down.
AGGTTACTTCAGTTTTGGCTCAAACTTTTGGTTGAGTTTGCATTACCAATTAATTAACAAGTCCTTTTTTCGTGCACATTTTGGGAATCAAAACCCCAATTAATTAACAAAGTTTAGAAGTTTTGCCAGAGAACTGAGATCACATAAATGCAATGATCAGAATGTTACTATAATCATTGTTTCTTGTGGTGTGAACACTTGTTTTATTATTATTTTTTGTCTGATGTACGGAAGGGATGAACAAGCACTAAATTCAATTTGCACCAGATTTTTTTTATTTTTAGCCAATTGGGAAGAGGATTCAAATTTGGGTTTTTCATCGTGTATGCAATTATTGTTTATAGGTTATGTTTAGATATGCATATGCATAATTTGCATAAGATCAAGCTGCAGCAAGTATAATTAAAGGGATAAATAAAGCCTAAGTGTCCTCAAGTGGATCAAGAAATAAATACCAAGAGGAGTAAATCTTGTCACCTGCAAGCCTAGCAAACATCTGACATTTTGGCTAAGTAGAAGATTAAAGATCTAGGTGAATTTGAATTTAAATTTCATGTGAAAAATTATAGAACATCAATCTAATATCAAATTCAAAATCTGTATGCATTTAGAATTATCATCTTTTTAATGTAATTTTAAACAAGGAGGCAGCATATATTAGGGGGAAATCTAGGGATTTCTATAAATTACTATTTTTCACATTATCCTTAAAAAAAAAAATACTTACTATTAGTTTTTGATGATATAATTAAAAAAAAAAAATTATTTTCTTTTTTCAAAAAAGAGACGGTCATTTTTCTGCCAATAAATAATATTCAAACATTTTAAGGTTGTACAATTAATATCTAAACTTCTTTACTTAATTGAATTGCTTGATGGTCTAAAGGCCAATATAATAACACTTAGCCAAGGAAACATTGGAACCCTACATATAACAAGACAAGATAACAGAAAATCAGAAATTTCAAATGTACCCATAAAGAAAGAAAATAATTAAGTTCTTGTATAAATTAACACATGTTATCTCATGTAAAATTTCACGGCATTAACCATCAATCCAATGTCTTAATAGCTTACTAAAACCGCTCTATTATACAAACAAAACTGCTTAGAGCGATTCATTGAATGTTTAATTCCCATAAAACCAGGGAAGAGATTGTTCTAACCTGATTTTTATGATATCGTGATCGAGGAACTCACTCAGATGACTTCCTTTTCTTTCGTGATTTCGGCTTTTTCTTTTTCTTAGATTTCTCTTTTTTGAGACTGTCTTCATTTAACAAATGCTCATAGTCTTCAAGACTTGCAAATGGTGATGCACCAACCTTCCGTTTTCCTTTCCTGTTATCAAATCCATCCTCTTCGTCACTACCATCATCTACATCCCCGACGTCAACATCTTCAACATTGCCATCACTGTTATCATCATCAGCAATGCCATCAAAATCTTCTCCCATCTCCACATCACTGGCATTACCAATCAAGTCGTCATCTTCGTCATTGGCAACTTGGTCTAAATCATCATAGTCATATTCGCCGTCAGCTTCAAAAGAGAGATCAGCAGAATCCAACATATTCTCAATCTCTTCATTATCACTCTCATCGCCCCCACCTACTTCATCACCATCACCCACTTCGAAAAGCTCTTCAGCCGCCTCTTCTTCAGCCACCGCCTTCTTTTTCTTCTTCTTTGGCTTTGAGTTACTCATTTTATTCATATAAAACTTATGAAAAACAAGATCTTCAGGAGGCACATCAACTTCAGCCAATGACAGAATCTCTAATCCAATTAAATGATTGTTCATATCAAGCTGAGGAAACATGAAAAGCTTTAGCAATAGTAACAGGGTTCATAAATTTTGTGTTGACCATCAAATAAGTTTTTTTAAAGAATTGAGGAAGCAGAAATCTGTAAACTCCATATTAGAAAAGTGAAAACAAAAAAATCAAAGCAACAAAAGTAACTGCTAGCTAGAAAGGTGCTGACCTTCTTGGCTGGTTCAATCTGGGAACCACCATGCCATGTTGTTTGCTTTGGTTTCTTCTCCATGAACTTGTCTAGAAAAGCACTAAGTGATAGATCATTTAATGGGTTGCCATTGTAAACAATATTGGCCCCAGATATAAGAGTCCTAGCCATGGTAGCAACAGATGGGTGCACATGACTAGCAAGTACTGTCAACTCCCACCAGCTTGCACAATCTGCATTGCTGTTTATTCAACATTCTATGGGGTAAGAAATTTGGAAGAAAACTGGTTGTCTTTAAGTGACCAAATATCAGGAAACTTCCATACTTATTAAAAATAAGACATTTTAGATTTTACTTCTATTTATAATTTTTTTTTTTTTTTACAATTCAAATCAATGACTGGCATCTTTCGAACAAATAATGCGTTATTTAAGCAAAATATTGTCAAAAAAGCCCACATACCAGTAAGAAGGCTCTCTGTGCCGTGGATTGTACCCTCCAGGCAAGGAAGAATCTGTAGAGGATAGTTGAGGCTGGTTACCATTATAATCAGATACTGGTTGGGATTCTTGAAATTCTTTTGAACCATTTTCAGCAAACAACTCTTCTGCTTCATCAGAATCATCATCCTCATCATCATCAGAGCGAGGGGCCAGAGAATCATCTTCACCTTCTGAAGAATCATTTTCAGCACTGACCTCATTACCACTTCGAACAAATTCAAGGTTATTTTCTGCTTTCTCCTCTGTGTGAGGTACATTATCAGTTTCTTCCACTATGTCTTTAAAATGTTCAAGATCTTCATCAACCGACTCATTCTGGATAACCATATTCCTGCATGAGGAGAGTTCATAATTCTAACATCATAAAATCTCTAGTAACCCATAAAGGAGAGGGGGGAAAAAAATAAAAGTCTCAAAAGAAACCAGTATTACCATAAAGGGGGCCTTGCTTTTAGAACTTCAGAAAGAAGAAATAAGCATCCACAGGCATATTGAGGCGGCTGCTGAAGTGAAACCTGTCCACGTATCTAAATAGTCAATCTCTGTTTTAAGAGTAGCCCATGGAAAATGCAACTCCCTATATTTAACAAGGCAATGCATGATAATTATGGAATTTCATAATATCTTTCAAGCTTTTGAATATTCAAACTAGAGGATTTTTTTAAAAAAATCTTCACCAATGCCAATAAGCAAATTCTAACTCATTTTATGATTTAGAATTTCTTTTACAATAAAATAAATGAATGCAATTAATTAGAACATGAAAAGTGAACAATTATATTCACCTAACATGGTGAAGAAGTAATTGTAGAAAACAAATAGCTGACATTTCAGGCATACTGACAAAACATATTCAGGCATCATTATCACTGGTTATAAAAAATAAAAAAATAAAAAACACTTGTTCAGCTGCCCTAGCTTTCATTTCACATTATTTGCTAAAGAAATGTCCTAGTAGAATGAATGTTGCTAACCTGCAACAGACGCTTTGCAAAGGCGGAAACTCGCTTCAAATTTATGTCACTTTTCATTGCTCTCAAAAGAAGTCCAATAAACATTTCTGCCTGAAAAGTAAACATATAAGGGAAGCATAATCAAATGACAGATTTTATTAAGATGAATACAAAGTAAATGAATCTTGTTGGGCATAAACAGCAGATCATTTTAGACGCTAAGAAACTGCATATGTCATCAAAATTCACAGAAAAGAAAGGAAGTTGGAGTGAGGGTACCAGGGCTGTGTGATGCCCCCCAAAACCCCCCATATGTCTTTAAAGGGTTCCAGACAATAGAATATAGTTCAATAATAAGTTGAGAATTGAAATTTAAAACAATGATGACACTACACCGGATGCCACATTCTCTGTGACTCAGAGCATCCACATCAAATTCTCTGAGCTTCAGAGCATCCAAATCTTTAAATAGAGGAGCTATCTTAGAAAAAAAGTAACCAAAAGAGGACAAAGTTATCAAACTATCTCGGACTATGTCAAAATCATTGCAGAAAATTTAAAAAGCATCCCTAATCATTTGAACCAACATTTTTCTCATGAAAAAAGCAGCACCATGGTATTTAGGGATACAGGGAAAGATCTGGAATAATTCATTTTCTAAAGCAGAAAAATCAAACTGGCTGCTATGAAAAAAAAAATGAGAAAAAAACCAGATTGTCTCCAAGCTACAAGCATAAATCCAATTACACTTGCCTTGGAAGAATTCATGGCAGCTGGAAGTAGGAGTTTTGAGTACAAAGCACGGTAAAACCGGTCACTGACAATCTGGTTCTTGGCCGAGATTTTGTCAAGAAGCAACAATGCCTGAACTCCTACATTGAAATTCTTTGAATGAACCTACACAGTCAAATGTAAATATCAGAATCAAAGCACCAAAACAATGGTGATGCCCACTAATAAACACCACTACTAAAAAAATCTTTTCAGCACCAAATAACAAATAACAAGACCTTACCAGTCGGAAGAGCATTGGTGTTTGGACCTCAATAATGTCATCAGCCTCAGTGCTTAAAACATAAGGAAATGCTCTATTAACACCCTGAAATGACCAGGAAAAGTGAGCAGGACCTTTAGAGCAGGGTATTTTTTTTTAGAAGCTTAGAGCAGAGTTTTAAAAGCACATAACAAAAATCAGCAAAAAGCATAAATTTTATTTAATCTCCTACATATACCAAAACTCGCATTTTAAAAAAAGAAAAGTATTTGTACTGACTGTTAAAAGAGCTGATAGAAGTCGTGAATCCAATTCAACATGAGATTCTGATGAATTTTTCACTTTGTGCTTCTTGGAAGTATCAGAATTATCTTCCTCTGCTTTCCCACTTTTATCCACCTTTTGATTGCCATCCAACTCAGTTATCAAAACCTGCAATCATGATTCGTCCAATTATTTTCGGTTTTCCAACAATAATATCAACTTGGAAGGATGATCCTAACATTTTAGCAACGGAATCGCATGTCCTTTATTTAATAGGAAATAGACTCTTCAAATTAATCAAAGAAGTAAATAGATTCAGAGATAAAACTTTGCATCCATGGAGAAGATATTGATGAAACATAATAGATGTGGAAGTTTATTGATACCTTGAATAGTGCAAAGTATACATCTATCAAATGTTTTGCCACCTTTGGTCCATCTCCTTTATGACTTAGACGAATTTGGCTCAAAAAGTTAACCTGCATGTGCACAAAGGAAACTAAATAAGGGCTGCAGATTCAACTCCATGCATTGTGTTCGAGTTCAATGCATGTATTCAATAGGACTGAAATATAGTCTACTCGCCAACACATTTTCAGTGCAATTTATTTAAATTGTGATAAATAGAACAAATAAGAAAATATGAGCCCAATTTGCCTGAATGATTTAAAATATCATTGCACAAATATCTATATGTAAATCCTCTCTTCTAGAGCTAATGAGAAAAAAGGTGCAAAATTTTAGAGGAATAGTATAGAGACACAATGGCTTCATGAACAAAAATAAACCCACGGCTCATATTTGCTTCTTCCCTTGTTTATCTTAGAACGAATGATCAAACGAACATCAAACAAGATACTCAGAATACTAATGAATGCAACTTCTTTAAATGTGTTTGCATCTTCAACGAACTAGTAAGGCAATATCACGGTTGAGTTTATGGCCCATATATCAGAGGAAATACAGTTCACTAAAGGGCCTTGGCAAAGGGCAAGGGATTCCCCAGTACAATACAGTATTGATATCAAGGGCAGTTCATATTATTGGGGGTTATTTTGTAATTATTAGCTTTTTCCTAGTCCTAATAGTACAAGGAATTACAATTATTCTAGGATCTCTATAAATAGGGTTGTAATATTCTCCTCTCAATATTGAAAATCAAAACACTTGCTGAACCAGATAAAAATTCTGTGTATCTATTTCTCTCTCCATTTCTGATCTGCATGTGTAGGTGGGTTTTCCGCTAACATGTCACAGCAACATTACATTGGAAAGATGCTAAAATAAATGACACAAAAGTAACAATATAACGATGCAGTGGCTTCTGGAGCCAAACAAACAATTTTAAAATCAGTTTAACTTAAAATAACAAGGATGCTACAACTATAATACAGATTAACTAGTAGCAATTACAAAGCATGATAAAGACATACAGCATGATATTTTGCTTTTAGTCCCAAATGAGGTCGAAAGAGAAAGGAGTCCACTTCATCAATCACTACAGTCTGTAAAAAAATAGGGCTAAGTTAGTCAACTAAATAAAAACTTGAGCCAAAAATAAACACAGAATTTTAAGTGGCCAGATTAAAAGCTGTACCTTCATATTTGGGTGTTCAGACAATAGGTTAGACAAGTGAAAATCAGCATTAGATGCACCCCTATTTTGAGGATCACCTAGCTGCAAGTAATTAAAATATAAGAACACTCCTCCATTTACCTTCAAGAACCATAACTCCAAATAAATTGCTTCAAGGAAAAACAAAAGCCAGCAGCTTTCTTACTTTCAGAAGGCTAGAAGACAACAACTTACTTTATTTACAAGGCCAGAAAGCAATCTGCGTTCCTGCTCTGATTTGCTTTGTAACAGAGCATACATGGCCTGAAATTTCAATCATCAAATAAGTGTTTCAATAAAACATTATCATACTGAATTAACCTAGATGTAATAATAATAATAATAATAAATTGGACAAATAATAAGTCACAGCCAATATTGTTTGGCAAAGAAACAACACATTCAAAACATGAGCACAACAGTGATAATGGCTAAGTCTATGATGAATGTGTACAATGTCATATAAGGCATGATTAGATTCATAAGTCAGAAGTGACACCATGGAGGATAACTTGAGGGAGTGGTGATGATTTGGTCATGTGTCTCTGAGTTTAACTAAAGCACTTGGAATGGATGGGGGACTCAATTACAAGACCATGGAAAACCTTTCTGTCTGCTGATGCATAAATTAGTGACTGTAATTCTAATATAAGCACACATACATTGAAGAGTAAATGGAAAGGCTAACCTTCAGTGCCTTGTCTTTTAGAACTGGCAGCATATCTCTTGATGCTTCCTCTAGGGCAAAAATAAATCGTTCATACCTAAGATGAGTAATGCATGTTCACGTAAGAACTGGGCAACCCATTTGCATGCATTTGCAGATAGAATAAACAATAAGTAGTGTATAAATTGACCTGTGGAATAACATGATGGTGTGCACTCAAGTAAATCATAATCACAATACAGCATTTCAAAAAACTAGTTGTCATGCTAAGCACACTACATTATATTTTCAAATAAAGCAACCCAAAATTTATCCCGGAAATCAAAAAATGCAAAAATACTTTCAAACCTCATAAATTTCATAATTTAAGTTGGAACCCCTATGTTAACCAGATCAATATCCCCAAGGGAATAATAATGCTAAAACTAAGATATGAGAGAATAAGCAGAGATGCTAATTGTTTTGATAGAAAAAGTTAAAAATATGAGTAGTACATAAGGTCTGTTTGAAGTTTGAATACTTTTATTTTCAAAATTTGACACAAATTAGGTACTTTGAAATTAAGTATTTTCCGATTCAATCTGATAGCAAATTTTTTTCCTGGGATACAACAATGTATATCAGTACATATCCCATGCATAAAAGTGATAATATCATTCACATGATCACATGTGCTCAAGCTTGCCTTAAGGTGCATTTAATTTGTAAACTCAATAATATATTAGATGATAGCAATCAATGAACAAGAAAATATGTTATGAAGAATTTTATTATTACAAAATAGGCACGTCTCCATGCTTTAGTGTGATGCTTTACAAGTGTTAGATGTGATTTGAAAATTTTAGTTAAGAAACAGGGAAAATACAAAGATATGGCTGTACAGATTTTATGTACTCCAACTAATGCAACATAATATGCAAACTTAAATGAAATACCAAGTAGTGCAAACTTCTTGTCAAATCCAGGTCATGAACAGATAAAGTTAGGCCATTAACAATTAATCAAAGGGAGAAAATAAAGTAGCCAACCTCTGCTTCAAGCAATCTTCCCAAAACCAGAAAAGTAGAAGAGAATAGCCATCTTTTGTCTCAGGAAGACTATTTACTGGCCGCTGCAAAAGGGTCTTCAGCTTGCGATCAGGCAATAAACTGGTTATAGGGTATGCAAGATGAATTAATACACCAATGGAGCACACCAGTGATATATAAAGTAAAATAACTACCCATCAGACAACTGCTAAGTCAGTATTGTGATTTACAATACAACATTAAAGCCAGTGCATCCTAACTAAGTAGGACGCCTCTCTTATTATAGTTTGCAGTTAAGTCAGAACACATATCAGGATTCCCAACTAGAAGGCAAATACTTATCACACTCAAAGTGCAACCACTAGATCATAAGTGATAATACCAATAATGCAAACAAGTGCAAAGATTGAAAGCATAAAAAAAATAATTAACAGTGGGTACTAATAAGCAAGGGTCACTGACCTTGCTCACACTTACAAAAAAATATTTCATGAGGACGCCAAGAAATAACAACTGGTTAAGATACAAAATATGATAGATGAGTAACAGAAATAGATGGAAAGTGCAAAAGAAAAAAATGAAAACCTTAGAAAAATTTCTTGTAGTGTTTCAAATCCCGTCAGAGCATGGCGCTTTCCCACTTTTGATGTTACCATTCCTGCAATAAATATTCATTTCAATCAGGATATAGATAAAACTAAAGCATATGTATCTTACAGTAAACAAAACAGAAGCATTTATATATGGTATGTTCTTTAACAATAATCCAGTAAAAAAACAAGTATAACCTGAGATGAGCTAATCCCACTAAAATGCAAATATGGTAAATGCTATGATACTGGAAACCAATCATAGCTTTTAATTCTCTTCACATGTGTTCAAATTGAGGAGGGAAAGGGGAGGCTAACCATAAAGGCTATTGAGCAGGAAACCCATGCTTAGGAAAAATCAAATGGGTCTAGACAGCTTAAAATTCAGAGAATCACCACTATTTGTGGCATCCCTAAACATCAAGAAGGAACATGAGATGGAGAATGCTTTAACCAAAAACAACATTTTGTCCCATGAATATACACTACCATGTTCAAGGCGCTCCTTCAAAGGTTTTGTACTAAACAATGTTATCAGTTACTAAGCAACTATCTAAACAGAAGATCTTAGTTCCACTTCCTCAGTAACATCATTCTCTAGTTCCCTAGGCCTCCAAAGCATCTAAAGAGCATTTAACTCTACGAATCCTTTGTCTATCAATATCTTCTATGCTTTCTTCCCCGTTATCTCAAATATAGTCCAAAAGCTACATCAAAGTTTAAAGCACCCAATCGCTTTGATTGGATATTTCTATATTTCCATGTCAAACTAAAGGAAGATCATTAATTTACCACTTAATAGTGATTGGATATTTCTATATGTCCATGTCAAACTAAAGGAAGATCATTAAGTTACCACTTAATACCCAAAATTAATCAATGTTAAGTAAACCAGCATTCACTTATGAAATAATTACTAATTCTTGAAACACATTTTAAATCATTCAACTAGATCATTAATTTATCACTTAATATCCAAAATTAATCAATGTTAAGTAAATCAGCATCCACTTGTGAAATAATTACTAATTCTTGAACCTGAACCTCTAACTACAGTATGTTTTCCATTCAATACTTCAGCATAAAATAATCTACACAGACAATTTTAAACTAAATTTAGCTGAAATTCACCAACCCATAACTATCCACTTACCCAAAAGTGCATCAAGTGACCTCAAATTAGCAATGGGATTATACCCAATAACCGCAGCAAAGGCAGACACCTTATCAGCAGCAGTACCAGACCTCTGACTAGCTATGGCCATCTTAATCTCTCCACTCTTCCCGCTACTTTGATCAAAATCTTGTGCGTACTGCCACATCAACCTCTCCCCAAATTCTTTCTTCTTCTCCACCACACCCTTCCACGCCTCCACACCCATCTTCAAATCCAGCTTGCTGTTCCCTTCACCCAAAACTTTCTTCTCCAACTCTATTGCATCCTCATGCCACACACCCAATGCACTAGCCTTCACTAAAGGTAGTTTTGAGAGGTTCTTGTACTTGTCAAATGCTCTATTACTGCTGTTGCTTTTGTTATTATTATCATCAAGTGATAAAACTGGAGGCTTTGGAACCAGTTTTTGCTTGGGTTTTTGCTCAAACTTCGATTGCTTCTCATTTTTGTCAGAGTTTTTATCTCTGTTTTTTAAATTTCTGGTCTTCTGTGAGCTGTTATCGAATTGGGCTTTGAGAGACCATTCACTGTTATTACTATCCTCGGTGTTTACAAGGGTTTTATCGAATTGGGTTTTTTGCTTTGAGGGTTTTGGTTTTTTTATAGGACCTGATTTTCGAAAATCAGTATCGTTGAAACCAGAGGAAGAGGAAGGGAGAGAAGAAGAAGAAAGGCCGAGAGAGGAAGCAAACGACGCCACCTCTGATTTCAAGAGCTCAATGTCGTTTTTCTGGTTGCTGGTGTTTTCATTTGATGGCTCTGATATCGCCATTGTTGTTGCTGCTGCATACGGCTTTGGTCTTTCACTCTTTTGATTTGTAGGGTTTTAGCTTCAGACAGGCAACCCCTTAACAGGGAAAGAACGACATGTCATTTACAGCACAGAACATGTGCCGTTTGTATTAAAACAACTGTCGTTTACTAGGCAAACAGCAGGATTATATTATGTTTGTGTAATGCTGATAATATTAATTCTACTCCTCTTACAATATCATGAAAATTGTGTAATCAGTAATTCATATTTTTCATACATATTTTTTAATGAGTAATTTACGATTTAGTCTCTGAGATTTGTCTAAATTAATGACTTGGTCCCTGCAGTTTGAGAAATGAGCTCTTTAATCCCTGAGATTTTATTCCGTTACACTAAATAGTCATTCTGTCAAAATTTTCAACCATTTTTCGTTAGTCAATTATAAAAATAATATTTTAATATAAAATTCTATATTTTTAAATACCCCTCATCTCTAATTTTCCTTTCCCTCTCTAAATTTTTTTTACTTTCTCTCTCTCTTTCTCTAAGCTTAAACCAGATTTCACAAATTGATTTGGGTATAGAAATTGCAACTCCAATAACCCAGCTTCAATCTGAGGTTTGGGTTCATCTCCATCTCCGGCAACCCAACACAGTACTTCACGGGTTCGTCTCCATTTCAAGGGCCAGGTGTGGCAAAGGCTCTCGAGACCAACAGTGTTGGGGCTTTTTGGGCTTAGAAGTGGTAGTTGTGCCCGAGTATCATCCCATCGCCAACCTTTAGATTTGGATTTGATTTTAATTGAAGTTTAGCTCCGATCGACACTAACCAGCAAATTGGTAGTGTATAGTTTCCGCCATTTTCATTTCATTTCATTTTCATCCAAATATTTTTCTTATCTGAAACAAAATTCAGCTCACCTCTCTTACTCTTTCACTCTCTCTTACTTTATTGTGCTTTATTGTATAGCTTTGTACTTAGATTGACAGAGGAAGTTTGGATTCTTGCTAAATAACTTGTATTTTGTTAGATCCAACTATGATCTTTTAAATCCAAGAATTAAAAAAAAAAAAAAAAGGTTTTGCCTTGGTCCTTTGTTGATTGATTTTGGTTTAAGTGCTCTCGGAAGATGATGATAATGTTGCTTAATTTATTTTATTATTATTTTTTTGGATATTGAGTTGTTTCTACAAAGGGTAAGAATTACAATGAAATTGATGTTATATGGAAATTGAATCTTGAGATGGGTATAGAAATTGATTAATGAGAAATATTGAAAATTGGGTTTTAATTCTTGAGGGGTTCTTTTGGAGTGGGCAAATTATGTATGAAGTGTGATTTTTCAAGTTTCTGAATTTCAATGAATTCAATTTTTGACAAGTGTGTTACATTTTTGATATATGGATTTTGATTTAGTTCTTGATTTGAGAATTTAATTGGTTTAGTTTTTGAATTTATTTGTTTAAATAATAAATAGTTGAGAGAGAGAAATTGCAGATATATGTATGTGTGGGTGGCATGGAAAATTTAATAGCCATTGATGGGTATTTTAGTCTTTTAATTATTTTTAACAGAAAAATAGACAGAAAGACTATTTAGTATAACGGAATAAAATCTCAGGGACTAAAAAGCTCATTTCTCAAACTGCAGGGACCAAGTCATTAATTTAGGTAATTATCAGGGATTAAATAATAAATTACCCTAATATTAATAACAAAAAGTATTATGTTTTTCTCTCTATTCATATATCGAATTAAACAATGTAATTCCTTTTTTTTTTTAATTCTATTAAAGGAAAACTATGTGCATCAATATTGGAATTATAACATATGCAATAAGGAAATATCTTTTCAAAGATTAATGTTAAAATTCAAGATTAGCTATGATTAATAATGTGAAGAACACATTTAGTAGGCCAACCCTCAAGATGGTGTGTGCGATATGCTTTAGTCTAGAACACGTTTTTGATTCTACTATTGCTGAAAACTACTTAGAATGGAAAAAGAGAGACAGAGAGAGAGAGAGTATGATTACAAGTGATGAATAAACTGATTATTGATAGAGTAGAGTAAGTCGTGCTCAAACAAGCACCAATCCATGTGAAAGTCCTATAGGATAATCCACTAAAATGCTCTACCATGAGATCATATCATTTTTTTTTTCTATCTTTTGTTTCGTAGTCTTATCTCCTTATTTTGAAGTCAAACTAATATGAGTGATGTATATAGATATGTAAAAATATATTTTTCCGATTAATTAAAAAGTATATGAACCTTTTTATAACTAGTAATATATTTAAATTTGCAATTATATAGTTAAGAAAGTAAAAAATTTATTAGTTATATTGAAATATGTGGTGATAGAATCTTAATTGAAGCAATGGAATGATACATGAGAATATTAGATGGGTAGACAATGTACGCTCTCTAATCAGGATGTTCATGAAGTTACTAGTTTCGTGGATGAACTTGTGTCGATGAAAGAACTAACTGGATTTGACATACAAGATTCCAGTCTTGTACATAGTTTTCATCTGCATATTAACTAGATTAACACTTCATATCCTTTTTATAATTATATTAATTGTTTTCATTTTTGATGCTAACATATAATTATCATCATAACCAAGAATGAAAAATTATCACACTTTTTCCTTTTAAAAAATGTTGTTCACGTACTAGCAACCCTTTTGCGTCAATAAATGACTATTGAAATCATGTCCCTTTATTCATGTTAAATAATTGCATTATGTGCACATGTTTTCCCCCATTCTTAACAATTCAAGTGCCTATTGTTATGCTATTTGTAAGCTTGTTCGTACCTATGTTGATCATCTTTCCTTCATGTTGTTCGTTATTATACAGTCTACTCTATATGGACACAAATTTTAGGTTAGGATGAATATTCATTAAATACATTGTGCAAGTTTTCATCCCCGTGCTGTACAATAATCATTGGACTGCATTTTGTTTCAGTTTTCATGTGCAAACTATTTTTTCAATTAATTCCCTATCAGAGGGCTCAGATATCCACAATATGCTTCCTCGATTGGTAGTGCATTTTAATACGCATTAAATATTTGTGTCTAATTTCATTAAATTCCCTAGCCTACTATTTTGCATATAAAGCTAGACACGACATTAATATACTCTTTGGTATTTCCGAATTAACAGAAGTCAATTGTTCAGAGGTTGTTCGTAGAATATGATATATCATGATGTGTTGATTGCTTTGGATGGAAATTCAAAGATGTTGGCATGATCCATTAAGATGATATGTAATCAATATGTTATTGGCCCATTTTGCAATCTTCTTAATTTTATTTTTATTCCTAAATATTGTAGTCACGATCTCCAAACTCTAAAACCTACAATTTTACCTACTTAACTTCATATAATTCGATTTGATATATTTTCTGCATATTAATAATGAGTGTTTTTGTAATACCCTGAATATACATGTATGAACTTTTATATAACTATATGAATGAATTATAAGTGTTATAGCATATGTAATGATGGATTAGATTGATTGGAGTTGAGTATTTGACTTAAAAATTGGAAATGCATGTAATAGAGTTACAGGGCTAGAATCGCGCCAGCAATATGGATGTCACGACCACAACATAGCATTGTGACCGCAATCCTAGACGCGACAGCCACCGCGAACTCTTCTGTCTGATTTTGGCAAATTGGCTTAATGAGAATCGCGATCGCAACAAATAGATGGCGACCGCGATACCAGCACAAACAGTCACGTGAACAGTGACTCCTCGCGACCGATACTTGATATTGCGAGGGCGATTGGTGAATCATGAGTGTGACTCTCGTCGGGGACATAATCGGTAAATCGACCCTATATAAGAGTTTTCAGCCCTTAAATTCATTTCACCCGATCTTTCTAAGCTTCTAAACATCTTTTCTCTCAAATTTCTCTCAATTCATTCATTCTAAGTTGGTGGAAACACATTTATTGTATGATTAAGAGGATTTAGGGTTGGATGGTCCATTCCTCTCTCTTCATTACTCACGCATTTGAACCAAGGTAAGTTAGGGTTCTTCATTCCTTTCAATTTCTTTCAATAGATGTGAGTTTATGGTAAGATTGGGATGGGTTAGTATTATTAGCATTGTTAATTAAGCTAAGTTCATGGATTATATGATTTATTGTTATTT
>CATKHJ010009305.1:0-10232 GCA_949750685.1 Vernicia montana | reverse complement strand
TATATATATATATATATATATCTGACCATAAGTCATAAAGTTGTTAAACTTAAAAATCTACTAAATTAATAGGCACATGAGAGTGGTAATAGGCACATGAGAGTTGCTATCAATTTGTGGTCCATTCTTTTCGTCCTAAATTTTAAAATGTATTTTAGTAATTGAAGTGTCTCAACATTTATTAGATATTTTGAATTTGTTATTTTTCCCACCTTTAAAATAAGGAAACGTTTTAGCAAATTATCTCTCATCTCGGAATATTCGACTTGATGGTAGTTTATAATGATCTTCTTCCTCGGCTTTTGATCATCATCATGCAGCTCACGATGCTTCTGATTTTTCTTATTATCATTTCAAACGATAATATTTTTTATTTTATTTTGATTTTTCTTTTTAGACTGTATGGTTATTTTTATATATTTTTTATTTCTTAATAAAGTTTAATAGAGGGTTCTTCCTTCTATCATTTTATATAAAAAAAAGGCACATGAGAAATATATTTCATTAGCCATAAAAATCAAAATATACAACTATGATCATATCTAACCAAATTCCGAAAACAAAATATGGTTAAACCATTCTCAACCTTTTTCAGAATTCTCAATGAGCTGCATGAATAAAATAGAAAGAAAAACGTAAGAAAATTAACTTGGATGAATTGAACTAAACAAAGCAAGCAATTCCAACTATGTAATAAAAACATAACAATGAAATAATCATATTAAACTATAAGTTATCTCACTCTAAAAATTATAATATTTAAAGTTATTCATAAGCATATGCTCAAGCTTTCTATCAACTCACATAGGTGTTTTGCCTAAAAGTCCATTTGCTTTCATATATGAACCTTGTAAAAATCTTAAGGCCAAAGATGCAAACCTTGGCATTCAACAATTCTCAACAATCTGCAAGCGAAAAAAGAAATTGTAAGACAAATAATTTGGAAATTTGGATGAATATACTAATAAATGCTTTTTTACTTGTAGGATATTCTAGTGGGCTTCAGGTTTGCTTAAAAGAGTATTCATTGCTGATCATAAAACACTAACTTCACTGGATTTAATTAAGAAAATAAAAGCAAAACCCCAGCATGAATAATTAAATTGACATTCAAGTTTCAAAAATATATGTGAATATATAATTTAAAACCACATTAGTAGACTAAGGTTATGAATGGATACCTAAGAATCATAAGAAAAGTGATTTTCCATGGAAAAAAAAAATGATATGAAAAGTGGAGAAGCTTGCTACTGCACTACAGCTACTTTGACTAATGCTGGGAGAATTAAAAAAATCAAAATCTCAAAATTATCACCAATAAAATAAAAGAACTCACTGTTAAACATTTTCATTACCACCTAATCGTTTCTTTCTTCGTAGTTATATGGATAGGGTCAGAAACTCATAACAAGAATGTTAGATTATTATGTTTGTAGCCTTACACCATTCCTATCTTTTGCCCAAGAATGATTTCAATATTGAAAATGGAGACCCCTCATGGTACCCCTCAATTGATATTTAGACCTCTCTCTCTCTCTCTCTCTCTCTCTCTACTATTTTAAGAGTCGGTTATACACTGCTATTATTGCTACGTAGAATCAAACTACAGTCCTTCAGTTATTAGTCATTTATTAATAGGGCATTCAGTCCAATTCAGTAAACAATATGATTACAATAGAAATTCAGCTCAGAAACATACACATGGACTTAAGAGTCTAAATTGAAATTTACCCACTCGAGAGGTTTTTACAAAGGGCTTTAAGCCCAAATAGGTAAAATTATGAATACAACATTGGCCTACCTCCTCCCTTTCAGAGGCTTCTGCTTTCTTTATAGATAGTCCTGCTGTCACCAGTAACCAAGCTAGAGGGAGGACCTATGAGCAGATCAGACCTGAGACTTAAGCTAATATATAGATCATACACTGATAAGACTTGAAAATTCTCCATTGATGAACAAATAAGAAGAAATCAGGCCAAAAAATATCTAGATCCATTGGCTCTAACCGGATCTACATTCGTTGGCTCTTCACAACACCAAGGCGATCCAAACTAGTTAAACATCTTGATGCTCTGCCGCTGGCCATAAGACCCTCTTCTACATCCCTCCCTCCCACAGGCTTCTAGAAGGAGAACCTTTGGGCTTTGAAGAGGAGATAATGGCCAAACAAACACATCCTCAAGAACAAACTACCACAGAAGCTAACACAACCATCAAAACAAAACATACACAACCGATATACACGGTAGAATAAAAGGATCCTATAAGGGCCTTAGACAAAAACTTATTATCACACAAAGAGGATGAAAAAAATAACAGTAAAAGAGGAAGAAAAGGGGTAGTCCTTCAGTTATTAGAACCGATGCTAACTCTACCATTGAGCTAAAGGTCAGAACTATAGTGTACAGCAATAGCTATTTATTCAAAAGCTTTCATTTATATTTAAAATATGAAATTTGTATTAGAAGTATTACCTAATGATATAAATAAGCAAATATTTCTTCTTTTATATCATTAAATCAAATTCATACTTTTCTATCAGCAGAAAATGAAAATGTCACCAGCTAAATACCCTCTTATTCCCTGAAAAATGCATCGAAGAAAACTCAAAATTACACGTAGCCTCTATAATTTCTCACTAGAATAAACTCAAAACCAAAAATGTCAATAATCAATGCCATTCCAAATTTCCTTTATAGGCACATTTTGGTGTTCCATTTCAAGCGTATATAGTCATTCCTATAAAGCTAAAAAGATTATAACTTTTGCTGTCAAAATATCAAACTAAAGTGCAAATTAAGATTAAAATTAACAAAAAGCCAACAATAAAGGATTTGAATTTCCAACAAAACACAGCAAAGTTTAAATCCCAAACAAAAACAAAAAAAAAAATCTGAGTTACTGAGAAAAGTATTGGGACATCATTGGAAAGAAAGTTGTCAATCCATATATTGAGAAGACAAAAAAGGAAAAGTAAAGCATGAATCACTGTTCAAACAACTATAGCATGAACAGTCATCCATGCTTGACTTTTATATATATTGTATAGAAGTTTACTGTTACTTGACTGTTATCTTCCGATTTGAAAAAATTTACAAAATGATTGTAGAAGAACTCAACCAAAACTCAATTTTGATGCTTTTGGGTTTTTTCTTGGATTGGCATGCGAGTGCAAGGTATATAATACTGTGAATTAAACAAAGGCAAAATATGATCAGCTGTGGGACTCCAACTAAAGTTTTTCTCTTAATTACCACTATTTCTATTACAAAATTAGTTATGTCCGTCTATGAGTTGAATTCAGATTATATTGTGAGTTATTTGAGTTTCAATTCATAAAATATTTGAATTAAATTTTAATTTCAATAGAATTAAATTCAAAGTTGAATAATATATTAAACTATATTATTTATGGACAAAGACGATAATACATATAAAAGATTTTTTTAAAAAAAAATCAAATTTACTTTTTAAAATAAAAAAGTTAATAAGAAAACATAACTTGATTTAATATATTTTCCACAAATTTAACTTGTATATGCAATAGATTGAAGATCAAATTTAATGTTTTATCTCAATTTAAATTATTTTATAATTTTAAATGTGTGTGGGAAACGGTGGTCGTTGGCTTTGGATGTCATTTTTCTATCATTATGTTAATGTATATTATTATGTATATATATATACATACACACAAAGAAGTTATGGGCGCAAGACTTTGTTGCAATTGACAAAAACTAATTAGGTAGCCCTTTTTAATATATATGCGTAAGCTTACATTGAAACAAGCCAAGAAATGAGCAAGGCTTTTGTACATTGTATTTGCTCATTGCATTTAAATATGGAAGATAATGGTGGCCTACTTCAACCTATATCTCAATGATCCACCCTTTCTTATCCTCAATCAAACCTCTTTTAATTCCTTCAAGAATTGAGTACAACTCCTTTGCCACAGATTGAGCTCTCATTTTGTATTCAATTCTGCATTTTCACATTAATTTTATCAATTTAATTACTCAAATTACAATCACAATAATCAATATACAAGCTATGAAAAAGCAGAGTATAATAATTAATTAATTAATTAATTTTTAAATTTTTACTTTCTATCCTGATATGTGATATTAGCCACTGAAGCAACACCAACTGCAGTTCCAGTACAAAACATTTCATCGGCGTCCATCAATTCGTCCACCTGAATATTACGTTCCTCGACCTGAGATTCAATTTATAGTTAACTAACCAGTTATTTTTAGTTTTTTGTAAGGGACTATAAAATAGTCACCTGATAACCAAGATCACGAGCAATTTCAATTATGCTTCCTCGAGTGACACCCTGTAGAATAGTTCCTTTTGCAGCTGGAGTAGAAATTACATTGCCCTGATAGTTAACGTTGTTATGAAATTATAAATTAACCTGGTCATATAATATAAGTACATTATTATATATTTTTTGGGTATATTTAATATTTGGCTCCGATCACTGGGAATAGAATTTGAGGAGACGACTCTATGTTACTGAATCAAAAGTTCATTGGTATATAAGTATATTAATTTAATAGTGTGTTCCACAAACCTAAATGAAAATTTTATATCATAATTAATTGATTTATGAGAGCACCTTCACAAGAAAAATGTTGCAAGAAGACACTTCTTCTAAATATTTCTTATTCGTGGAGTCAAGGTACATAACATCAGAAAATCCGCTGCTCTTTGCTCTGGCTATTGCTTTCAGAACCTAAATATCAAGAAACGAACACAAGTATAATTGTTACCATAACATGAGACCACTAATTCAATTCCAACTAGTTGTGATAGAGAAATTCACTTACAGGTGCATAATTGGTGATGGATTTAACACCACCAGCTCCTCCACAACAGGCACGATGAAACTCCTCCTCAATATATAGGTTCAAGGGTGCCAAGCCTTCCTGCGTAATAAACCGTATTATTTCTATTCAAAATCAAAAGAGAAGTAAATTTTCACTAGCCAAGGAAAACCCCACCTTGAAATAGTTGCCGACAGGAGAAGCATATATAAGGAATGTGTATTCAGGTGCTGGTGCCAAACCCAAAACAGGGCCACTCCCCATTAGCAAAGGTCTAATATATAGAGTTCCTTTCCCTGGAGGAGGAACCTTTGTATAATTTTACATAAAGTTGTTACTAAAATATGAAAAGGCGATAGTAATTAACCAAAAAATGTAGAAACTTAATTAATTAATTTACCCAACGCTTGTTGGCAAGAGCAACTTGTTTGACTGCATCAATAAATTGATCAATGGAGGGACAAGGCATGCACATTCTTTCAGCGCCCATTGTCATCCGAATAGCATTTTGATCTGGACGAAAGAGAAGTAAACGACCATCTTCTTTTCTATATGCTTTTGTTCCTTCATACAATCCCTGGATGGATACATTTTTACATATAATTGAGTCCTTTGTTCTGTTTTTTGTTAATCAGGTTCAAGTTAATTAGAGCTTGCCTGTCCATAATTGAGAACTCCTGAAGAAGGACTCAATTCAACATTACCATAGCGATTAAGTTGTCCTTGTTCGAAGCTTCCATCTTTTGAACATTTCATCATGTACATGTAATCAGCTGGAGTGATACCAAATCCAAGATTATCCCAATCCACATTAGCATACTCATCATCAGCACTATAACATAAGAAAGTAAAAGAGGGGACATGTCAGAGCAGAGGAATATTTTACTTTTTACTGTTCTAAGATGAATGGAAATGGTGAATTAAAGTTGTAAATTATTTACCAGTTAGCCAATGGTTTGGTGACTTGTTGTAGAGAACAAGTAGCTTGTGAAGAGTAACAAATATAAGCTCCAAGCTACAATTATGAAGGAACATTACATTTAAATCAGATGACAGAGAAACATTCTTTAATTCAAAGAAATATCTAATGGATCGTTCTTTATCAAAAATTCTGCATCTAAAAACACCTGAAACGACCCCTTTTTACGAAACTACAAAACAAAACAATATAATCAATGATAAAGATTCAGAAGACGAACCTGAGATAAAGAACCAATTTGTAAAGATTGAATCAAATTATGTAAGCGTGAACTCCTTTGAATCATTGCTTCTGCTATTTATCTATATTTCTTTAATTTGATTGAAATAAACAGATAGTCAGATACTAATTTAAAGTGGGTCAAGTGAGAAATAATGAGAGAGAAAATATTGGAGAAACAGAGGAGAAGAAAAGAGAGGGCGGAGATTGAGAAGAATAGGGTTAAAAAGGTGAAGAGGAAGTGCCAAAATTTTGACAGAATTTAACACGCAACTACTGTAGGTTTTGCATCATCTGATTTCGATGATTAATTGCCAAGTTTTTATGGGGATGACTCTGCGCCAATCTTGGGATTCTTTAATTATCTGCCTATTTTTGGCTCGTTTCTGTCCAAATATAGAATTTTTAACGATATAATAACCAAATATCCATTGAAAAAGGAAATCCCCTTCTGCCAAATTAAAAAAAAAAAAAGGGCAAAAAAAATTTTAAAAAAAATTTCATTAAAAAAATATTTATATTAACACAATATACAATAGTTCCATAATTCAAATATAATATTTTCATTCAAAATCTTTCACGAGATGTGGGATAATTGTTTCAAAAAATAAATTTATATGAAATTATTTTTTTAGATTTTAATTAAATTTTTACAGGTTAATACATGTAATATCTTTTTATTATTATTTCAATTGGTTTATATATTTTTATTATTATTATTATTTTTTATTAAATTTAAATATTATTTTTTATAATTTTAAATAATAATATAAAAATTCTATGAGCCTAATTTATTATATATGGAACAATCGAAAAATAATAAAAAAATATTATATATGTTGATCATTATAAATTTTAATTAGAACATATAAAAATATAATAACGTGAAACACAAAGATAAAATAACTTTTATATAAATTTAATTTTTAAAATAATTACTTGATATATGGTTAAAAAAATTTAAACAACAATAGAGTTTAACTTTTATAATAAATATATAGCTTCAAATTACCATAGATAATATTTAATAAATAATAATAATAATAGTTTAGGAATGTTAAAATATTTTTTAAAAATATCAATTAAATAAAAAAAAATTGTCTAAAATCAGCACAAAACAGGAGAGTGACTGTGACTAAATTATATAAAATGTTAAGGATCAGCATTACACGTGTTGGATATGCACATCCACGTTAATCAAAGCCTATAAGGTATGGAACATGAATATTCAATAAGCCACTTATATGGATTTTTTAATCTTGAGATTTAAGTGATACTCAAAATTTAATTAATAAAAAAATTTCATTTTACTTTTTCTTTTTTTAAATCGTTACAAATAATTAAGGGAAAGAATAATGGCTATAAATTACTATAAATTTGGATTTCATTTCTAGCTTATTACCAAAATAAAAATATAAATAAAATAAATGATGTGCAAGTAATTAATTAAAATTTATCAATTTACTGTAAAGAGGGAATTACTAATTTAAAAAAATTAAAAACTTATTATAATTATTTTTTTTTTTAAATAGTTGTTTATTTAGATGTTGAATGGGACCAATAAGAAAAATGAATTTTTACATAAATATTTTAAAAAGATAAAATATTTTCACACACACATATATATATATAACTTATTAAATTTTTTATTTTAAAAATATTTCACTTTCTAATATATCATTATTCAGACATCAATATATAACATATTTTAAAAATTCAGATACTAATGATGTAAATTTTTCCATTTCCCAATATAAAGGATTATCCTATCATGTTTATGTATTAAACTTATCTAAACTACTCCAAATCCTGATTAGAACGACATGTAAAGTTTCACCAAAGATGCTTTGACACTTAACTCATTGGCAACTAGCTTTTTTTTTTAAAAAAAAAAAAGTTAATCAAGATATCATGCGCTTTTTTGTTTTTTTTCAAAGGAGAATTATCATCCTTTAAACCTTACTTTCACATTTCATTTCTATATATTAAAACAAAAGGTTGTAGAGATGAAAATTACAGCTTATTTACTACGCATGATCTACTGTTTGTCTAAGCTGAAAATGATATCCAAAACACCATTAATTGCTTTGGCAAAAAAAAAAAAAAAAACCATTAATTGTAGCCTTCTTATTCTTATCAAATCGTTGTCTTTTGAGAAGTCTTTTCCATGCCTTTTTGGAACTGCTATTCCACAAGTTGAGGTGGAGGAGGCTAAAGCCTAGGAATTTTTCAAAAAAGAAGATAAAAGGGACATAAAATTAACATCCCCTTACTTATATAGCAGGATTCTGGTAAATTAGACTCATCGTTTCATAATTATTGACTAATACACATTATCATTCATAAAATTAAAATTTGTAATAAAAATATCACTAATGTTATATTAACTTTTTCATGAAAGTTTTTCAACCCAAATTCAATTAATCTCTTTAACGGAAAGCTGATATGAAAGCCACATAAGTATTTTTTAAACCCTAAAATACCACATCAAACACCTAAACTCATTTTATCTCTCTTCTCACACACCATGCGACTCTCTCTTTCTCTCCCTCACAATATAATACAACACAACACAAACATAAAAAATAAAAAGTAAAAAAAATCAAAACAAAAAGAAAAAATAAATAAATCTCTCAAGAAAATCAAAGAAATTTCCTACAGACCCATCCCATATTCTTCAGCATCATCCACCTATGTCATTTTATTACTCTTTCCTTCCCTCACAGTCATTGACCAATGAGATTCCACAATGTCATTTTCTTTAAAATGAGCAAAAGCAGACTTAGCACTAGCATATTTCTTCATTTTTTTTTTTTGACAAATTTTGTGGGCACTTCACTAGCAGCTGGCTTCATGCCCAATTTGGGCCTGCTCACTTTATTCTTGCTCACATAGTGTGAAAGTTTATAGATTTTAGTCATATCCTATGCTCTTATCACAAACCAAATTTAATTCAATAAAAATAGAAAACAATCAGCTAAAATTGCTCATCACATCAACTTTGAAAGGCCCATCTAATATAAAAGTCTCAAAACCTTCTCCATATTTAGCTCCAATAGCCTAATAAACAAACAAAATCAAACTCACAAGAGTTCATATCACAAAGAAAGAAACTTTAACAAAGCTGCAATTTTAAAAAATACCCATAAAAAAATCACCTCTTGAATGAAAAGCTTGTTGGGTGTGATTGGAAACCCATTAACAGAGTTGCCATTTTCATCAAACCCACAAGTGTTCCTTATCACTAAACGATTCTAAACCTTTAATTTCTACTGAATAATAATAAATAAATAAAACAAAAAATTACAAATTAACAAGAAAATACACAAAACAATAATAATAAATTCCAAAAAATAATTTAAAAAAAGGAATACCGATAATATTAGTTTAAAAGGGTAGAGAGAGTGAGAAAGACAATAAGAGGGAGTAGAAGGTCATAGTATCAAATAAGAAGAGCTTCTAAATTTGCAGCAACTACATGTTTTGTCATAATTTTATTGTGTTTAAATTATATTTTTAATGTTAATTTAGTATTTATTTTATATTTAATTGTGGTATTTTTAATATGTTTGTTAATTTTTTTCAGGTTAGTAAATAAAATAAAAAAATGGAAGAATTTGAAGTTAAAATGGACAATAGAATGAAGGAGAAATCTATAAATATAGAATTATAATAAAATGAAGTGGACCTACTTCTTTATTAAATAAAAAAAAATTAAAGTTACTTTTGAAAAAGTTAGAAAAAATAAATAAATTTAAGAAAACGTGTTTTGATTTTTAGAAATATATATATTAATGTTATAATAATGGCCCACCATTTTATAATAAAAATAAAAAAAAAAGAAAAAAAAAAGAAAAAGAAAGAAAAGTTTGGAATCAATTCACACTGCACAATTCACGAAGCGATTAATTTATATATATATATATATATATATATGAAGCAGACGTGAGAGGCAGGGAGTGAATGTGAGGGAGTGTTGTTTTTTTTTTATTTTGGTTTTTGTGTGATGTGTATGGTGAGAGAATTGTGAGTGATTGATATGAATAGTAAGTTTAGTTTTTAAAATTTTTAGCAGGAGCTTTATAAGGATTTTTGCATACTACTTTGTAATAGGTTTTTCTCCTATTCCATTTCATTGTCAAATTCAAACACCATTTCAATTAGATTTTTATTTTCAGTCAGTTTTTCAATAAAGATTATATTTT
>CATKHJ010009253.1:0-10617 GCA_949750685.1 Vernicia montana | reverse complement strand
CTTAATTTTAAAACTTATATTTCTAATTCATTTTAAGATTTTAAAAAAATGAGATCTGGAAATAAATTTCAACTCTCGTTCATTTGTTCATAACCTAAGTTAAACAAATGGTAGCTAAGCATTTGTCTATAATCAATTAATTAATTCAATTAAGAAAAGATAAATATAATCAAAATGAATTTTTATTCAATATTCATATCATGATAGTTTCATACAAAACCCCAAACAAAAATAAATTTAGTTCATAGAAAAATAAAGGATAATCTCCATATCATTAATATCAAAATAATACATTGAATTAATATTATCAATCCAATAATTAAAAGACAAAAATAATAAGGAAATAAACTTACAATTTAATTTGGTGCTCAAATCTAATCTCTTGGTATTTGCACAAAATAAAATCCCAAGAACCAAATACAATCTTTATTGAGATGAAAAATAAAAATCTAAATAAAATGTGTTTGAATTTGGAAGTGGAATGGAATAGAAGAAAAACCTTTGCAAAAAACTATGCGAAAACTCCTGCTGCTTGCCTCTCTCCTGCGAAAAAAAAAGACAAAACTAAAAAAAACTATTCTAAAAAAAAAAAAAAAAAAAAAACCACCTCTCAAATCACTCTCTCCCTCACCGTCTCTTCTATCACACACACACACACACACACACACATATATATATATAGTGGAATTGACGCAGCGGAATTGATTTTTTTAATTTTTAATTTTTTTCTTCTTTTTTCAAAAGTTTCTTTTTTTAATTATTATTTTTTTTTATAAAGAAGCGAATCCCACTATTTTTATTATAACTCTATACTTATATACTTCTCCTTCATTCCATGGTCCACTTTTGCTTCAAATTCTTCCATTTCTTTATTTTATTTACTAAGCTGAACAAGACTAACAAAAATATTAAAAATACTACAATTAAATATAAAATTAATATTAAAAACATAATTTAAACATAATAAAATTACGACAAAACAAACATTCCAAGTATGGTATGAGAAATAGAGCTTGTTCTATAACTAACTTTGTATTTGGATTCAACTTGTAAACTGAGTTGAACCTTATGATTTGAGGATTTTAAAGATAGAACCAAGCTAAACTCAAAATATAAGAAATGTTCCATAATATCTCTACTAACTCCCACTAAGAGTAAATTTCATTTTAAAGTATAAAGATTGAGTTATAATCAAAGGAGTATAATAGGGTCAGTTTGCCTTGTAACAGAAACATAATTGAATTGATATGGTCACTAAACTTTCCTTGAATTGAATTTTAAGTTCAATTTTGGATATGTTATAAATGAATATGTCTAGTTTAAAACACAAAAAGAGTCAACTTATTTGAATTTTTAAATCATGAGAAATGATAAAAAAAAAAAAAAAAAAAAAAGGTAACAAGGTCTAGTGATATAACTAGATAATAAGTAAGAATGTAATGTTTTAAAGTTAATAATTGTAAACTAATGAATTATATATATATGTAAATGAATTATATATATATGTAAACAATGAATAAATAATTAATGAGAATAATGAATATTGAATTGAATATAATTATTTAATGTGAATCCAAATTGAGGATTTATGGAATTCCTATAATGCAAGCAATGTGAATTAAAAGCATTCTTTGAGGCCATTCAGCCAGTGCTTAAAAACTGAATTTAAACATACTTCAACTGATTATGTTTGCTATTGTATATTGATTTGTATTGGTGTTAGAAAGCTAATAAGTCTTAGCTATACATGTAATAGTATTGAAAATTTGGAATAGAATAAGAACGTTGTCAAAATATTAATGATATTTGATTATATGGTATAAATGATATAGTTTGATATAGAACCTAAAAGAAAAAGATAAGGAAAATATTCCGGAGATTGAGGAGCATCATTGTCAACTGTACTAAGAGCTTGTGTTAGGAGTTAAGGAAGTCAAGGTGAGTACTTTGAAACCATATATTTCTTAAATGAAACAATATGCTTGAGAAAATCCTTTCATTGAGGCATTCGACCTATTTACTGTTAGTTGAATCCCTTCATTGAGGCCTTTGGCCTACTTATTACTATTTGACTACGAGTACTAAAACTGTACTCAAATTGAATATTGTAAAAGAATTTACCTTCTACATAACACTCTCCTCGTTGTAATGAATCCATTCTTGAGTTAATGTCTTTCATTTGAAAATCTAATGTATCCTAATTGATAAACTACTCTAATAACTATGTTCCTTTAAAGAACCAATTGATCTATTCATAAAAATACCATTTTTCCTACAATTCATCATGTTTCATTGAACTTTATATGATTCATTACTATATACTGTTGATTCATTATATGAAAATGTTTACAAGTTTGATCCAAAGTGATCATACTGTATAACTGAAAGTAGAAATCCCCATATGATGTGGGGTAACACATCAGTCATGTGCACATGATAAAAAGCCTACGAATAGGGTGAGCGTATCTGCCTCAGCTAGGAGGGGTGGTCCTAGCTGTGAGACATGATCAGTCTTGCACTCTATATTACTGTTTATGAGTGAGCAAGGCATTAGCTGCCACTCCAGTTACTGATATGAAGGTGAGCAAGGCATTAGCCGCCACCCCAGTTACTTACATGTGGGAAGCACACCATTTCAAAGAATTTTGATTTCGGCTGAAATAATATTATTAAACTCTAAATGTTATCGACCGTTGAGAAACTATTTCCTCCACACTGATACATTGTAACTTTGATAATTGTATTATTAAACCTGTATTCATACAATGTTTCATATTTACTGTAATGTACTCACTGAGCTTCTCTCACACCTCCATAGTGTGTTGTTTCAGGTCCAGTAGTAGACTCAGCAAGTGAATCTCAAGTATTTATCTCCGCTTGGGATTACTTCGCTGAATGTAAGATGCGTATAACTTAATGCTTTGGGTCAGATCATTTAGAGCTACATGGATTAATATGGTTTTAGTATTGTAATGATTGGATAAATTGAATACTTTATATGGGTCAGAAATTGTGATATGATATGTTGTAATGGATTATGGAAATAAATATTTGGTACATTGATATGTGATTGATGTTGAGACACATCATTTAATGAATAGTATACATTGGGTATATATGGGATATATGCTACTAATAATACATGTTATGATCTTGGGTTCATAATTAATGGTGTTAAGTGTATTGTAATATAAAATAAGGGGTTCTACGGGTTGTTAGTGCCTTTATGGTTACCCATGCCCTTGGACTATTACACTTCCAAAGGTGGGATGTGACAAGCACATATAACAAATTGAGGTACATTTATATTTAATTTTCAAGTATTGGCCGAATGATCTAGAAAAATGCCTTTAATTCACATTGTTCACTTTATAGCAATTCAATAAATTCTCAAATTGGATTCATATCGAATAATCATATTCAATTCAATATCGATTATTCTCACTAATCATTTATTCATTGCTTACATATATATAGAATTCATTAGTTTACAATTGATAAGTTTGAAACATTACATCTTCACTTATTGTCTAATTATATCACTTGACCTTGTTACCTTATTTCTGTAATTTCTCATGATTTACTAATCCAAATGAGTTAATTATTTTTGTATCTTAAATTAGACATATGTGTTTACAACATATCCAATATTTAACTTAATATTCAATCTATAGAAAACTTGGTGACCATTTCAATCTAATTCTGTTTCTGTTGCAGGGCATACTGACCTTATCATACTCCTTTAAGTATAACTCAAGATTTATAATTTTAAATGAAATTTACTTTTACTGAAAGTTACTAGAGACATTAAGTAACATTTCTTATATTTTTTATTTAGCTTGATTTTATCTTTAAAGTCCTCAAATCAGAAGATCCAATTTAGTTTACAAGTTGAATCCGAATATAGAGTCAGTTACAGAGAAAGCTCTATTTCTCATTCTATACTTGGAATTTTGTCAAGAAATTTTGTGACTTAATCCTTCATATATCAGTGATCATTTTACTAGTTTTAAATTTCTCCTAATTCTATCTCTATCATCCTCAATTCATGAGGTAAATTCTCAGGTTTGTCAATTGTGTTAAATTGCAAGAATTTCCAGACCTTATCACTTTTACTAGATCATATCTCAAAATATACATATCCAATTTAAGTTTAATTTTACAAAGAGTTTATAAACATGTTAATTATAATTTTTTTTTATGTTTTATACTTGGCCTAATTCAGTCTCTAAATCCATCAATTGTGCTACTTTAACTCGGACTGTCCATTTAATCTTTGAACAATATCAGTATCAGTTCAGGTGTGATTTCTCTTTGTACACATTAAATATCTTAAATTCCTTTTATAGGTGCATACTTAAGACATTTAAATACAAATTTTATGTTTTGGTTATCCTCAAATTCTGTTCATGACATCCTCTATAGGTTCAAATAATTTCGGGTTACCTAGAAATTCTCTAATCCGGGTTAGTACAATTGTAAGAAGGATATCTCATTACTATTAAAGAATTTTATAAAATACTTATATGGGTATATATTTAAGATAAAACAATACAACTTTAATGTTTAACACTTCCCCAAATTCGGTCTCTAAGTATACATAACGAGTATCCCAAAATTCTGCCCAATTCAAAACCTAGTTTCCCAAATTCAGATTCAAAAATCAAATAAAGTTCTATCTTGCATTCTATACTCAAATAAACTATCAAATCTTTCATTTGGCTTCATTATACACCCATAAACATCAAAAGAAAAAATAAATATTTTTTTTCAATATTTCAAGTAAAGGCCGAATCCCAATAGGAGGAAGAAAGAAAAACTTTGGGAAGAATTTTGCAAGACAATCAATCATTCAAGCTTAAAGTGAAATTTAGAACAAAGTTTTAGAGGTTTAACTTGATGTCTCTTGAATTTAGGTGAGGGGAGAGAGTTGGCCGACTTCTCTTTAAGTAAAAAGTAGAATTCTTTTTGTTCTTTTAATGTGAATAGAAAAATAAGGAAATAGTAGATGATGGTGGCTTAAATAAGAAAATGGATGGTTAAGATTAATTCTTTTAATCCAATGGTTAGTATTTATTGTCTTCCTTAGGAAGTTTGGTAAATAGAAATTGATATTGTCAATTGAAGAAATGGGTAGAGAATTCTAGAATTTATTTGAGATTTCAAGAGCATAAATATTCATTTTCTAGTAATGAATGTTTAATTAGTGGAAATGAGACTCACTTTTCATCAATTTAACTAGGATATTATTTTCATAAAAATTCAATTCAATTTTTCCCTCTAATTTGCACATTGGGCTGGCCATATAGACATATGATTGGGCCTTACACTTTATTTCCGTGTTCATGCACAATTTAAATTTCTATTTTTAACAGTTTTTTGTGAAATTACCGTTTTACCCTTATTACAGTGTACATTATTGTAATCGCTATCAATGCGGATTATTAAACATATTTTCATTAATCATATTCATAATTGTTGAACTAAGTTGAGTTTTCAACTTAGTCAATTTCCATTTTGATCTTGGAAATCAAATTGAATTGATCTAACATTTCATCAAAGTGTATTTTTTACAGTTAAGATGCATTGAACAAATCTTGAAAATGAAGAACTTAGAAAATTTTCTAAGAAATCTGTCTGACGTGTAATTCACGCCCGCAAAATCAACAACGCGACCGCAACACATTAATCACGACCACAATTTAGCTATTGACATGAAATACACATTTCATTCAGAAGAGTTCGCGATCATAGTCGCGAACGCAATCCTGAGCGCTAAATGAATATCGCGACCACTACAAAGCTGTTACGACCCCAACGTTCATAAGCCAGAGAAGAGTTGCAACGATAACATCAGCATCAAATGAGATTGTGCCACATGGCATTAACCGTTGGAGGCATATAAACATTGCACCCGCTAAATCCTAGTAGCGACCGAGATAAAGGCATAACGACCGCGATAAGTAGATAGTGACTGCTATTCTTGTCTGATAAGGCATTTAATTCAAATTTTGTAGCTGTTGGAGTTTGATTATGTTGAAACCTTTTGTAACAGCTCTTTTGATAGAGGGAAGCTATAAATACCCCATCAAAAGACTTGAAGAAACACTTAACTACTCATTCAACAACCAAACTTTTGCAAATTTAATTATCAAGCTTTCATTTTCTTTTAAACACATTGTGTGTTAGTTGTAAGAGCATTCATTGCTCAAAGGGTTTAGTGTTAGCCATTAAACACTATCTAGGTTAAGAGAGTGATCCTTGTAAAACTCTTGTTGGGTTTGAGTGTTAGCCTTAGTGAAAATATTTATGAGGTTTTTAGTGTGAGCCTATTAAAAACACTTGTAAAAAGTTTGGTGTGAGTTTAAACACTAAGTTGGGAGTGAACTTGTCAAAACTCCATTGATAGTGAAATACCTAATTGTTGATTGGGGAGTAGATGTAGGATTGGTTATAATCCTAATCACTATAAATCCTTGTGTCTTTCTATTCTTCCTTACTCTTTCTCAATTAATTTTTTAATTGCCCACCAATTCAACCCCCCTTCTTGGTTCATCTTGGGCTACAAGTGGTATCAGAGCATTGGTCTTAT
Organism: Vernicia montana; assembly: GCA_949750685.1. NCBI lineage: Eukaryota > Viridiplantae > Streptophyta > Magnoliopsida > Malpighiales > Euphorbiaceae > Vernicia > Vernicia montana. The sequence goes on along the minus strand of CATKHJ010009253.1, from coordinate 4,025 downwards.
TTCTACAAGCTTAATTGCGTGAGAAAAGATCTAAATGGCCAATGAAGGGATCAATCACCTCAAGCCTTACTTTGATGGCACCAATTATGCCTATTGGAAGTATAGAATGGAAGTCTATCTTGATAGTGACCTTGTGGATCTATGGGATAACATACTTAAAGAATGGAAACCTCCATCAAAGGTGGTTAATAGTGTTGAAGAGTTGATTCCAAGAAAGGAATGGGTGGAGGCTCAAAGAAGAGCTAATGGAAAGAATAAAAGAGCAATGCCAATTCTTCTTAGTGCTCTTTCTAGAGAAGAATGTGGAAGTGTTCAACAATACACAAGTATTTTTAGCATTTGGAACACTTTGGAGAACTACCATGAGGGTTAAACAAGTCAAATCCAAAAAGATTCAAATACTTGTTCATGAATATGAACTCTTCAAAATGAAACTAAGTGAGAATGTGACCGGTATGACCAATTGGTTACTTGGCATAGTCACTAGCTTGAGAAAATTTGGAAAGAGTTACTCTTTGGAAGATATCAACAACAAGATTCTTAGAGCACTTCCAAAGAAGAAATTTGAATCCAAAGTTTCATCAATTGAAGAAGCTCATGATCTTGAGAGCTTCCAACATATGTCCTTATTGGGAAGCTTCTCACTTATGAGATGACTTTGGAAAAGGAAGAAGTTCAAGTTGAGAAGAAAAAGGCTCTTACTCTCAAATACTCCAAAGATCATGATGAAGGAAATCAAAGTGACTTGGATGAGAGTGAAGAAGAAGATGATGAATTGGTAATACTTTCAAGAAGAGTGAAGGAGATCATCAAAAGCAAAAAGAAGAGATCCTTTAGAAAGTCTCCTTCCAACTCTACTTCTAATGCCAATTCTAACAAGGAAAAGAAGAGTGAGGTGACTTGCTATGAATGTAGGAAGCAAGGCCACATCAAACCGGAATGTCCTAAACTTAAGAAGAAGAAGAAGTGGGACAAGGAGAAAAAGAAGAGCTTTAAGGCTACATGGGATGAGAACTCTTCCAATGATGAAGAAGAGGAAGAGGTTGCTAATCTTTGCTTCATGGCTTTGGAGGACTCTCCTAATAAGGTATACTCTACATCTCATTCTTGTGATGATTTAAATAATAATAGTGATGATGATGTAGATAATGATGAAATCTTAGAATCCATTTAAAATATGAAAAATATTTTTCAAAAATGAAGTTTTATAAAGAAAAGTATTCAAAACTTAAGGAAGATTTTAAAAGTTTAGGAAAACTTGTTTTGAGTTTAAAAACATCCAATGCTACCCTTAAAAGTTCATTGGATGAGATATCCTCTAAAACTTCCTCTCTTGAATCTTTATATAAGGAAAACAATTCTCTAAAATTGGAAGTTAAGGAATTGAGAACCTCCATTTCAAAATTTCATAAAGGGAAGGAAGCTTTGGATACACTAATTGTATCTTAAAGACTATCCCTTGTAAAATATAGTCTTGGCTTCAATAATTCATCTACTTCTACATCCTCATCCCCCTTGTTTGTTAAAACTTCTACACCTCAAACTTCTAGCATAGAGATTGTTCATAAGGAGGAAAATGCACACACAAAACCTTCAAATCCTAAAAGGATTGAGAAAGGTTCACATAACTTAAGAGCCAAGCTTCAAAGAGTCAATCATACATTTAAATACAACAAGATGTATGATCAAAATCACCCACAATCACAATATCATTCATGCTCTTGTGTGCATCATAAGAATGTTGCAAATGGGCCAAAATTTCATAACAAAATGGCAAAGTATAAAAAAACTTTCAAGTCAAAGCTAAAATACCATTATTGTATGAAGAAAGGCCATATCAATATATTTTTCTATATTAGGAAGGCTCAACTAAAGCTTGAGGAACCTTCCAAGACTAACCATAAAGGACCCAAATATATTTGGGTACCTAAGAAAAGATAAATTGACATTTCTTGTAGGTATGCCTTAAATCCACAACAAGTGGAAGTGAATGGCATGTTGATAGTGGATGGAACCGAAAATGCAAGCCTCTTCATCTCATTGAAGAAAAAGTTTGGAGGAAATGTCACATTTGGAAACAATGCCAGGGGTAAGGTAATTGGCATTAGATCAATTGGTAAGGAAGGTTGTTCCCTAATTGAAAATGTTTATTTGGTTGATGGTTTAAAGCATAATCTATTAATTGTAAGTCAATTATGTGACAAAGTTAATAGAGTCATGTTTGACTCCAAAGAATGTCTAGTCACTACTTTGGTAGATGACAAGGTGATGTTCAAAGGAGAAAGAGATGGCAATACCTACATAATTAACTTATACAATTTAGCTAACCACAATTTCAAGTGTCTTGTGTTTATTAGCAATAAATATTGGATTTGGCATAGAAGGCTTAGTCATGAAAGCATTAAGTTGATTCAAAGCCTAAGCAAGGATGAGCTAGTTGATGGACTCCAAAGATGAAATACTCAAAGGATAAGACATGTGGACTATGACAAATGGGGAAACAACATAAGTCTTCTTTCAAGTCAAAGAATATTGTAAATTCTTCTAGACCCCTTCAACTTATTCATATGGATTTATTTGGACCTAGTAGAATTGCTAGTTTGAGTGGAAAGCTATATGCATATATAGTTGTTGATGATTATTCTAGATTTACTTAGGTTAGTTTCTTAACTCATAAGAGTGATGCTTTTGATGCCTTTAAAAGTTTTGCAAAGAAAGTTCAAAATGAAAAAGGATATTTGATTTCAAAAATTAGAAGCGATCATGGAAAAGAATTTGAAAATGAATCTTTTGAAAACTTTTGCATTGAATTTGGTATCTCTCATAATTTTTCATCCCCTAGAACACCCCAACAAAATGGTGTTGTAGAAAGGAAAAATAGAACATTAGTGGAAATGGCTAGAACCATGCTCAATGAGTATAGTCTTCCTACATACTTTTGGGCGGAAGCCATTAACACTTCTTGTTATATTGCAAATCGTATTTTTAAAAGACCAATTTTGAATAAAACATCTTATGAGTTATGGAATGGAAGAAAACCCAAGATTTCATATCTTAGAGTATTTGGTTGCAAGTGCTATATATTGAATACCAAGAATAATCTTGGAAAATTTGCATCCAAAACGGATGATGGTATCTTTCTTGGCTATTCCATCACTAGCAAAGCTTATAGAGTCTTTAATAAAAAATCTTTAGTAGTTGAAGAGTCTATAAATGTTGTTTTTGATGAATCTAGCAAGCTTGATCTTGGGAAAGGTAGTGTTCTTGATGATTTTGTAAGTAAGTTTGAAAATATTGAAATTGAAGACAACTCAAGGGAAGAGGAAGTGAATGAAGAACCTCAATAAGATGTAGAAGCTCAACCTCAGTAATAAAAGGATCACACTCAAGGACTTCCAAAGGATTGGAGCTACCCCAAGGATCACCCCAAGGAACTCATCATAGGTGAAACTTCAAAGGGAGTAAGTATTAGATCTCATTTTAAAGCTTTGGATAATAATCTTGCATTTGTTTCTCAAATTGAGCCAAGGACTATTGATGAGGCGCTAAATGATGAATGTTAGGTGATTTCTATGCAAGAGGAACTCAACCAATTTGAGAGAAACTAAGTTTGGGAACTTGTTCCTAAACCCAAAAATTATCCAATTATTGGATGTAAATAGGTATATAAGAATAAGTTAGATGAGCATGGTCTCATCACTAGAAATAAAGCTAGATTGGTTGCCAAGGGGTACAGCCAAGAGGAAGGCATATACTTATGAGGCCTCGCCCGAGCACCGGTCCGATCCGCTAGAGGGGGATCGAAATGCTCATTCGGGTCTGGTCTCATGATGGAACCCTCGGGTTCGGATTGGTTGATCTTTGAAAATTGACTTTGGGAATCACCACCTTAATTTATTTTTTAATTGGGAAAAGTTAAGGAAAAAACCCATTTTATGACTCCAATTTATTGTCCAATGAACAAAAGTGCACTAGCCTCGATTACCAAAGAGGATTCGAGGACTAGGTTTTCGGTTTATTTTAAT